>CM030009.1:68792283-68937283 GCA_017639485.1 Pluvialis apricaria
CCATGATAGGAAAGTGCCTCAGAGAACAGAAACAAGTACAGTGCCACATGAAGTGTGTCTTGCATGGTGTATCCCTGCCCTTACTGTCTAGGAGCCCCTGAATCCGAGCCAGCCCCACTCCTTGGGTAGTTTCACTGAGCTGTGGCTCTGTTAAGGCTTGTTCTGTATAGGCAAGGTTTTTGTAAGGCACTACTGAATAGTGGGATGAAATCTGGATGGTTTTGGCCAAGTATTTACCATTTTTCTGTGTGCAATTACCTAATTGAAGTAACTTACCACTTTTTTTTTCTTCTTGCTTCCCTTTTGGGTAGTCTTGTCAGTAAAAAGGTCGGGAGAAATATAGTGATGAAACATTTCAGTATGCAAGGTTAAGAATAGCTGTGTACTTTGTTTCTAAATTTGAAGTGATAAGCAAAGATACAAGCATAATATTTTAGCAAAGAAAGCATATAATTTTATTTTTTTCTCTACCCTATTCACGCCTCCTGATGTTCAGTTGTGGTGGGACCTGAGGGCAGAGATTGACCGTAATTGGGCTCAATTCACCTTTGCTTTTTTCCCCTCCTCTGTGTCCTAGTTTGTTCCCTGTGACCTGTGCCCTTGCTGTTCCATAGATGAATGTAAATATCCTCTTAAGCAATCTCTGTAAGATGAAATATTCTCCTATTTCTAGCTCTCCCCTTTCCAGCCTCCACCATGCCTTATTTAAAAAAAAAATCCAAACAAAACCAACCAACAAACAAAACAAAACCCAAGGCTGTGACATATAGCAGAAACAGGAATCTATAAATAACTGTTAATAAAGCTATATGGCTGAGCAATGCAAAGTGATGTTAAATGTCTAAGGATTTTTCCTTTCACCTTTGATGTAATCTTAATGGTTATCAGTAGCAAGTATTTTTTTCTAATGAAAACAATTTCTAAACTGGAACACGTCTTTGTAATAGGGGTTTTGTATCACCGCATTACAAATGCAAGAATGTTTCTAAGGGGAAAAAGGGGATGGAAATATGAAGAATCCCAGATGTGTTCACAGTTAGGTACAAGTTTTCTAACTTTTAGAGCTGTAGAAGAAAATTCTTAGAAGTTGCAAGGATGCAGACAAGTATTCCCTTCTTGCTGAAGCTTTGCTGGCTGAAGAGGCTGCTGCATGTAGCTGCCTGTAACGGCTGCCACGCAGACATGACTGCCCTCTCATGTCTTCTGCCTCCCCTCTTCCTGTCTTCAGTCCAGTTGTCCAAATCAGCAGGGTAAATGGTTTCCTATGGAATTTTATCTGAGAGAGAGATGCGGGGAGATTAAATAACCTTATCACCTGATGGATCAGGGAGGGAGCGGGGAGTGATGGTCTCCGGTGGAAAGGTGCACACTGTTGGACCCAGGCTGTTGACATTGAGCAAGATAGTGCTGGGCTTGGACAAACTCCTGCGCTGTCTGCCTGAGCCTGCGGTGGTTCACACCCCAAAGTTACTGTTTTATTTTTAGTCGGGATTAACTTAGATAAGGATTTCAAAGTGGCAATGTTATTAAATGTTCTGGCATATTTAAAGGAGTTGGGGGGGAGAGGAGGAGGAGTTGAGGGAAAGAAGAAAAAGAAAGAGTTTAGGGATCTTGTGAACACCTCTCCCAGCAGGCTAGCACGTGTGGTACATACTGCGTAGGGTCTCCCACCGGGGGCACAGCCAGCAGTTTGTGTGCTGTGTCTAGTCCTGGTGGCTGGGCCAGGACGTGTTTTCTTTGGAGAGGTGGAAGGGGTGCGCAGCGTGTCCTATTTTTCAAAAGCTCGAGAAATCCTGCTTTTTAATGCAAGGCTGTGTATCTCCCATTTCCCAGGGAAGGCTCTAACGTGGGATTCAGCGATCTCTGACCACTGTGCAGAGAGGCAGCTCGCTTGATACGATGAGCGGTTGCAAACTTGCATAGACTCTGCCTCCTCCTTTGTGTGCACGCCCGTGATTGATGTTTTTCATTGCTGATCCTGACAACTGGCACTATTGTACTGAGGTGAGGTAGAGAGAAATTGTCAGATTGCTTAAATCCCTCTGAAGCCTGGCAGCAGAGCTGTGGTGGAGGAAGAGGGAATACAAATAACGGGAGGCTGATGATTTTTTTTTTTTTTTTTTCCCCCCCTTCCTTCTGCCCAGCCTGTGTCTTTGAGAGTACGAGGGCAACACAAGGCAGTTCCACATGGGAAAGTTAAGGAATTAATGTGCCATGTCTTAGCATTACTGTACTGGGGCTAAACAGATGGTGTAATTAGCCTACAGCGGTGAAGAGCTATTTTTCTGATAAGATAAAAGGAAGTAGTTGTGGGTGGTGGAAGAAGAGTCTCTTAAATTGGCAGGGCTTACAATGTGTTTATACAAATGTATGAAGTGTATGGGTTTTATAGTTCCTTTCCAATTGCAGTCCTTTTCTCTTTTTGTTTTTTTTTTTTTTTTGTTGGTTTTTTTTTGTTTGTTTTTTTGTTTATTGAGTAGCTCGTAAGGGAAAAATATTTTGTTGAATTATTTTTCAACATTTTTACCAAGCTCATCTGGAAGAGTGAAGGAATCAAAAATAGGCATTCCCTTTTCTTGGCTAACGGTGATCATATTGCTTTGGAGCAATGGGGAAAGAAATCTCACTTCCTTTTGTTTCTTCCCACCACACGTGTTGGGAGGCTGTCAGAGCATGGCGAGAGTCTGTAGGAGGTCTGTTCTTGAGTGACCACGTGTGTTCTGGGTTTTGAACTTTTCATCTCTGTTTCTGCCTCACCCTTAACTTATTTTGGTTGGGATATTTTAAAAAGGACAATAGCAATTATAAGTAAAAGTTACAAGCGATAAATGAGATAAAATTGGGCTTGCACTGTTTGAAAAAGAAAACTTCATCTAAGTGAAAACAGTGGAAAAACAAAGAAATGGCAACAGGAAGAGAGGAAAAAGGGATGTATTGGGAGAAAACACATCTACAACTGGATCAAGGTTCAGTTTTTTGTTTGTTTGTTTCCAAGTCCTTTGAATCACTTCTCCTTCCTTGTGAAAAGACACTAAACAGGTATGCTTGCTTTTCAAGCCCAGCTGTTCATGTTTTCACCCTAAAACAGTAGTAGCTGGTCTATCAATGAGTTATTAATTCTGGTTTTTGGATAGTTTGGTTAAAAATGGCTTCTCAAATACACTTTTATAAAAGACATACTGTTGGTGAATAGAAAATGTGGCAAAAGCAATTGCTTTGCAGAATTTTTTTTTTCCCTATTATTTTTCTGTTCTTTTTCCCAGGAAGCAGTTAAGTTTGGTACATTGGTTTTATGTGCCTTTGCTGATAGAGGGTGCTTTCGTTGTGCAGTGGTAGCTCCTGCCTGTCTTCAGAGGATTTAGTTTCTCCTGTTTGCTTGCAGGAATCTGTGCCCTCCTTTATCCGCTTGAGAGTATATAAAGTCTCTCAATATGTTGTTTTTTTTTCTTTTTCCCCAAAAAAACCCTGAAACACAAACCACCCTTCCAATCTGAACTTAAGCCTTATTTCACAAGTCTCCTTTTTGCATCCTCTTTCCTGGGAGAGGAGGTGGGTTGGGAGGGCTGTGGTTTGGTGGTGGTCTGTATTAAAACTTAAAGTACTGTTTCAGGAACGTCCAGTGCATTTTTTTTTTTTTTCTTTCCTCTCAGCTTCTAGTCTAAATGACACCAGAAGATAGTCCACAAAGTGATTTATGAACTCCCTCCTCCAAAGAGTGTACCTGCATGTTTCCTTGCATGGAAGCAATCTAAAGGGGAGGGAATAAACGTAATAGACGGAAGTAAAAGACTTTTATCCTAATCAATATTTGGCTGTAAATGAACACCATTAGGGCAACAGTTATACAGGTTTTTTTTTTTGGGGGGGGGGGGTACTTCTTTCTAAAACGATCAGGTAGTCTTTCCATTGAAAGTGGCTGAGGAAACATGGTACTAAAAGTGACTTTCATGAAATCAGAATAGTTTTTTGTCCCCACATCATGAACGTCAGTCAGGTGTCCACTGTGTGAGGGTGTGTCATAGCTTCTTTTGGGTGATTACCAGCAGTGTAGAACTTCCCACTTTCATGAATCTGTTTCCTCTTGCAGCTGTGGGAAGTGGGCACTCGTGAGTGGATGCAGCCTCTTGGCAACACTTATTAAGCCAATTTCATCTAGTCCCGAGTGCTCCCGAACAGGGAAAGGGACCAAAGGATGCAAGCAGCAGCTTTAAGCTCAAACGGCAGCCTCTCGCTATAACCGGTGCCAGCTACTTGCTTTCTGTGGCTTGGCTGTATTCTCTGAACACCTCGCTTCTGGGTAGGTGTGACATGTTAGAGAACTTGAGGGTACTGGAAGATTTTAAAATTTACCGCTCTTCCATACTGACTCCATTATTCCTTCAGGAAGGACTAAGGATTAAATAGAACGAGAAGGGGGGAAAAGAGGAAGAATGCACTTTTTCTTGCCTGAAATACCATTTGTTTTCAAGGAATTATATATAATCTAATAATATGTTATGGATATTCTTGAAAGTTCACTTAAGTCCTACTTTTGGAAAAGGCTTTAACACTGCAGCTGACACTTAGGTACCTAGTTTTAATGAAAGAAAGAGAAGGTTGGATTCTAGTTAAATATCATTCCAAGTCAGCTCTTCTTGCAGTTTAAAAAAGTGTGTGTGTATAAGTGTGTGTGTAAATGTATGTATTTAGTATACATACATGCTATATGTGTATATAGGGTGTGTATGTATAAAACCAATTATATGTATATTATATGTAAATAAAATGCAAGTGTCAGAGGATGTACGTTTCTTCTTTCTAGCTTTCTTCTTTTGAGAGGATAGAAACTTGAGAAATTGTGATTATATTCACTTTAAATCTTCCAATAAATTTTTTACAATTAAGAGATTTATTGCATCTTTTTCTAGCATTGAGAAGGATGTAGTTCTCAAACTACAGGACAAACTCAAAGTGCATATATTTTTACTGGATATGTATTAGGTTAAAAAATTTTGTGCCGCTGTTTCAGGTATTGAATTTTATTTTCTACTGCATTAACGTGTTTTGTTGTTTCAAACAAAGATTTGTTATGAATAAAAATATACTTTAATTGAAAAGTCTGGCTTTGAATCCCTTTTAGATTAAAAAAAAAAAAAAAGGCACAACACAGTTGGAAAGACAAATATTTTTGAGTTAGAATTCTCCAGTATCCAGACCTACAGGAAGACACTCGGTGGCATTACTCTTCTTGCTTGAAGGTGTATGGACTAGAGACTTATGGACAGGTAATGGATATAAGGTAAAAAAGAAACCTATCTGTGTAGCTGTATTCTTTATAAAGAATAGAATTTTCTGATTAATTTATATTTTTCATCCCAAATAGTCTCCTTAATTCCCTATTTATTTGCCTGAGAAGTCAGTGTTTGTATATTAGTGTCTTTCTACTAAGAGGGAGTCTTTAGAAAGCACTAACAAAAACTGTAGTCTCTATTACATTTATCTGGAACTGAACAAATTCTTTAATTCACTAGAAACTGCCTTTCCTTATATCTTAACACTCCCCGGATAAGCCTTCACCATTCCTTATGAACAGAGGGATAGCAGGCCCAGGTTTGAATTTTTTTTTCTTTTCCATGAAATGGTTCTTAGCAGCAGTTACAAAATCTTAAGCTGAATCTTAGAGGGGTATGAGAGATAGGAAGCAAGAGGAAGGCAAAAAAAATTGGTTTTTGGTATGTAACACAACTATTCCAAAGAATTTATGGCTGATGAGACATGTGGTATCTTATCTTCTCATGAAAAAGGGCTACTGGAAGAGAATGGTAGTCATGTTTTGTGAGGGAATATGAAGACTTTTTTTTTTTTCCTAGAAAACTGAAGTTGTATGATGGTAAATTAAATGCTTATTATTTTTTCAAGTAACTATGTTTACTTGATTCCTTTTCTGCTTGGTTCCATATCAGATATATCTGTCCTTTTTTTGAAATGTGTTTTTGACTTCCAGCCCATGGGGCATAACTTGGAACCTGACTTGACTTCTTATCTTGTTACAGACAGCAAATACTTTGTGGACCAGAGCAGCTCCTCTGCAATACCTGCACAGCACTCTTACTTTTTTCTTATAATTAGGGTGTTTTCTCCACTACCCCTTTTTTGAACAATGTTAAATGAGGTTATGAAAGTTGTTGTATCTGTTGAGTTAATGAACTCATTGAGAGGTGAAATGCATAGGCTGGAGAGATCAGAATTAATCCTTGGCTAATCATTTATTGGTAACATGCATCCTTCAAACATATCTGAACTTGGTCGAATCTCTTGATTTAAGGATTGTACAACTGTGGGGGGTGTTTTTTTTTTGTTTTTTTTTTTTTAAATTCAGCAAAAGAGCCAGATGTCTGCTGTGACAGACTGAAAAAAAAAAATAAATAAGGCAAGCTTTCAAGATTGAAGCGCTGTCCGGAAATTGATCTGTTTTGCGCTTGGTCGTGCCGTTTTTTTTTGCTGTGGCACAGACTTGAAACCAACTTTTGGGGAACAAATACCCTGGCTGTCTTTTTCAAAAGACAAATAAGTCGTTTTGCAAATAATACAATGTAACATGAGTTTAGAGATACTGAAGCGCAATTCCAAAGTCACTTTTATTTCACGTCTTTTTTTCTTTAAATAAAGAGACTATTGGGCGGATGGAGGGGGCTACTGTCTGCAATAGTGCTACACTGGAAACACTCATTGAAGCCCTATGTTAGGCCATAGTTGAAGATGATGTATTGCCTTTTTAGTAGCTATTGCTTGCTCTTAAGTATGTGTACAGGCTAGTTTGGAAAAATGTTTCCATTTAGTTACTGTTTTGTTATATTTACCGTTGCTTGGTTTCTCTACTTATTGTCTTCCCTCCCACCCCCGTAACATGACAACAAAATTACAGTCACAATAGCAACTTGCTAGTTAAATATATTTGCCTGTAGAGGAATTGATTTAAATTAAGTGTGATAAATGTCTGTCATATAATGCTTGGCTTGGTTCACAAAAATTACTGTGTCCCTGTGCAGCTTTGGTCAAGTTAGCGAAGCCGTGTTTGGAGGCCATGGTGGCCCCAGAAAGTTAGAGGTCACCTACTGCAGCTGGCAGGTGTGGACATGCTTTTACCAGTATTGTACCACATCCTTACATCAGCATACCAACAGCAGAAAATGTTTAGGAGGTTTTAATTTACAAATGTCCTCTGTCTAGAAATGCACCGAGGTTACCTACCTTGGCAGAAATTCCCCAATAGACTGGGACGTAACTGTAGGATAGATTATTTAAGGCACTTTTAAGGGACTTAAGATCAGTTGGTGATAAATCTCTGTGGTATATACCGTGTGTCCTCATTTACTCTTAAAGGTGTATCTCAAAGGAAGAACACTGAAGCGTTGCCATGATTATGTATCAAATAGGCTGAACACTCTGCTTTCTGTCCTCCCCTGACAAAATATTTTCAGATTTTGAGTAGTCAGTTTTGGTTCATTCAATATATTATGCTTGTAAACTGCTGGGATTATCGTATTTCAAGAGGATAACAGGGATGGTGTATTAATCTAGGACTACTCCGTTTAACTTTTATCTAAAGCAACGCAGTAGCTCTCATTTTGACTGGGCTGTCACTGCTACTTGCTGTTCTTATGTCTAGGGACCTGCAGCAGTGCACTGTCACCATTTCCTAAGAGACTGGGAAAGGGTAAAAGAGCTCTTGCAAAAATGTGGAAAACGCCAGCTGGCTGGCTGTGATCTTAGGTAGAAGTCTGACAAAATCTCCAAGGTCCAAATGGTCTGAGCAGTTTGAACTGCCCTGGTTTTAAAACGTGCAATGCATTTTTAAATGTGTTTTGTTTTAGAACCAATTCATGTTTTCTAAATAAAATGTTCCTCCCATGTTGTCAGTTTAAGTTCCCAGAAAAAACAGAAGACCAGACCAGGTATGTTGACGCCAATCTTTCATCCTTGATGTTGGTGGTTTTTTTTGCTATACAAATTTAACATAGTCTTTCAATGCAACATCTGACCTGCTTAAAAAATACGTGATGGACCAGTTGTGGGGTAAAGAACTTCATTATTATTCATAGTTTATAAACATTTCGATTAAAACAATAGTGATAATAATGTGGTTTTTCATCTCTACGTGCACTGAAAGCAGTTGGGAGGGAGTTTTTTGTGAAGACTGTTGAACTCTTCCTTCTTCCCCCATTGCTTTTGGATGACATGTTGAGCAATGCTGCTGAGAGAGTGGGCTGGAGTGAATGGTTGTGCCACAGGACACCTGTATATCCCAGTCCCTCAGTCTAAGTTGTCGATACACTGAATTTCATAAATTAAAAAAAAATGACGGGTGGCAGGGAGAGTGAGTGAGATAGTGCGTGTACTTTTGAGTGTCTCAAGGGAAGAGAAAAACGTTATATTTTGGGCAGACCCCAGAAATGTGGACAACCAGGGCAACAAGTTTTTTTGAAACAGAAATAAAAAGATAATGATTCATAGGAGAGGGTGTCTGGAACAGAATGAAAAGGATGAATAGTCAGGAAAAAGAAAAGCGATGAGATTTTCAGAGATCACAGCTTTAAAGTGAATGTGAAAGAAATTACAAGGAAGTTTGGGCTGGGAGGGAAAAGAAATAATATAAGAGATGAGGTATGTAGCATTGGCTTTATCAACAGAAACTATGAAAGAGTGATCTGGCATTGCAAGCACTCAGGTAAAGTATTGCCTACCACTCTAACACAGAAAAGCAAGCATTTCTCCCCGACCTCCTCCTCCTCCTCCTGTTCGCTTCCATGTGCCTGTTGTCTTTGGAGGTAGTGCACTGCGTTTCCAGTCATCTGTAGTCACTGGCAGGATGTCAGAATTTCCTTAGGAGCTTTAATAGTGACTTCATAGTGTCTTGAAAGTAGATATACCTATTTATGGAAAATTAAAACATTCTCAGGGCTTGACAAAGGGAAGTTTGTCATTTAATTTATGTGTGTTTGCTTCAGGCTGAGCAAACAATAAAGTACTTTAACCTTGCGTGTACTCATTTGGTACTAAAAGGCTTTCTTGAACTTAATTTAGACAAGTGTTTAATGCTTGAGCTAAGGCCACTTTAAACCTGTAGAAGCATCTGCACAGATTTAATTTAAGATTTGTGTTTGGAATTATGCATTCCGTTTTCCAAGTATCTTGGTCACAGCAGCTTGATGGGTGGGTAGAGTATAGTAATCTTGGTTTGAATGGCTGTAGTTTACAGTGATGCTCTCGCTATTTTTGGCCAGAGGCAGATTTCTGTAAGAGTGGCTTAAAAGCACAACACTGCACATGTTCACATTTTGAATGCTGTTTGCATTTTTCATATTCTTTTTATATCCTTTTCTATCATGCAAAACCAAATGCTTTCATTTTCTTTTCGGAGTACGTCGAAAAACTATTTTTAAAACTTCTTTTCCATCTGTTGGTTTCTCTTATTAACAGAGAAGAGAGACACTGAAGGAGGTGGAAAGAGATATAGCAGTGTAAGCTGCTATTTAATTCAGCTCAGCAAATGAGAAAATTTTTAATTAACTGTACATAGCTACTTCATTCAAAATTCTCTTAAACAAAAGCTTCCTTCTGTTTTGAAGAGCCTAAAATTGTCTAAGCGCGTCAGTGCAGTCTTGACTTATATTAGTGGTTGGTAAGAGGTGAGACTACCCTAATGGTGATTCTTCCTCACCCTCTCCCTCTCTGTGGGGAATATGGAAACAAAGCTGTTCCCAATTCTTCATGATTTTTCCTCTTTAAAGAAAAAAAAAAAGTCCTTTTAGGCAACATTTCATGACAATTTGAATTGAATCAATAGCAAACATGCTGAAAGTTCACCTCTAGGTATTTTCTGGCAGAATTTCAGAACACTGTTTAGAACCAGGGGAAAGTAAGTCACTAATCCTTTCCAGCTTAAATTGGCTCATACTGATTTCTCTGCGTCTTAAGCCAATACGCGTGTGCATACAAGGAGGAAGCAGTATTTGCATTTTTACTAATTCTGTGTAGTGATGGACTTCATTAAGTGACTGTAATCTCAGTGCTAAATTACAGTAATCTCAGTGCGTATTCCAACACTCAGCCACTTCAGCCTTGTTTTAAATTTGAATTAATGGTGGAAAAAGGGATTGCATACTTGCTGACATATGGTAGTTTTCTCAGTGCCCCATCACGGTGCCTCTTAGCGTTAACTAGGGTTAGTTAACGCTAGAGTGCTGCTTTTGCTTCCCCAGGGGAAGAAATACTCATCTGGGCTATCTGGTCACCACCATTTCCTGGGGTATGTGTGAGTCAATATGTTTGCTTATTTTTAGAGAAGTCAAAGGAAACAGGGGATTTGGTTATTTACAAGTTGGGCCAGGTATTAAAGCTGATGGGGAGAAGGAGAGGAGTAACTTCAGGGTCATGAAATGTGGCTAATTTCAGACCTTGTAATTTAGTTTAAATTGAAACTTAACTGCTTTTAAATAGATGGCCTGCCAATTTATTTTCTATCCCAGACATACCAGCCTTCTGCTATTTGCTGTCTGTATTAAAGCCTTCTCGGTGCTTGAGTTTGACAGCTTGCACGTGTCTGGCATGGTGCAAGACTCCTTGGTTTCAAGCCTTTCTTCTTGATGCAGCTATGTAAAGTATTCTACGCGTGTTCAATAACTTGGAATTTGGCTTCTGTAGGATCAGTCTTCATAGACAAAATTCAGGCCTGTGCGTGTTTTGCTTTCTCTGTCACTTTGTGTGGTGTGGCAATTCTTTGTGAAGGAGAGGGTACAGGCTGTGGATGCTGGAGGGAATGGCCAAGGAGAAGGCAGGGGAACGTGGTGCATTCCCAGCATGGAAAGGGTTCAGAGGGCCTTTGGGAACTCCAATTTGCAATTTGGTACTGCAAGAACAGAAAAGGCTGAATCCTTGGGGGTGTTTTTTCTGGGTAGTCAAGAATTGTGTGTGGATTCCCCTTCTCAGATCAAGTCTGGTCTGGTCACCCAGTGAGACTATGGAGGCTCTGCAGCTGTGCCAGCATTCCTGCACAAGTTCTTGTTGGTGCAGCTCCAGCGTTTGCAGCCTTAGCGCAGACCAGGGTGTCTCCCCCCACAATGGTGTCTTAAAAACTGCAAGTGGTCAATGTGTGGTGGTGCTCACCCTCAGTAGAGCTTCAGGCTCATTGGGAAGGAAACGTGAAGCAAAATGCTACCCTAGATGATTTTTATGTACAAGAAAGTGGTGGAGATGAATACCTGCTGTGGGGGAAGGTGTGGCTCATCACACAGAAAAAAAGTTTTCTTAAGAGCCAAGAGGCTTAGATTTCAAGTACTGTTTATCCTTGTTTCAGGGCTACATCCTCCCTTAAGTTTAATCACTTACTGTGTAAGGACAAACAGAGGGCACTTTCAAAAAGGTGATTCTTGAAATGAAGAAATATGCTATTTCAATTTCTTAGTACAGAAAAAATTAATTTTCTTTTCTTGTACTTAATGTTCTCTCAAGAACATTTGCCTATTGCACTTTGCCAGTTCCTGTTCCTCACAGTTGATTTTTGGATTAAAAAATATATGTTCAGATATATTAAAAGTTGGGATGGAAAAGAATTCTAGTGCCTGCTAGCTTAACATTTCAGTTTGCTAGAATGCTGAAAAATATCTGTGCTGCCTCTGTGGTATATACTGTATGCTTGCGGTATTTTCTAATAGAGTTGAACCTATGGTAAGCTTTTAAAATAATTTTGAGTGACTAGTAATCTTCTCTAAAAATGCCAAAGTTCACGTGTACCCGTTGGTATGAATTTATACTGGTATCAGTAGAAATTAATACTGTTATCAGTATTGCTTTTTCCTCATACAAAAATAACGGTGTCTTATCTGGGCTTAGCTTCTGAGTTATAATATCCATATTAATTTGGATTTTTTTTTTTGTAATTGAGCATTTTAAAGCAGATTTGGACTAAATAACAGTCCTGGTTTTATGCCAGGCTAAAAGCCTTTGTGTTCTGTTGTCTTCCCCTTTCTCCCTCCCTTTGTTCACACTGGCAGTTAGTGGCTTTACTCTACAAAGGTAGTCTTTTTAGCACTTTGTACTCTTTCCCTGCATTTCTTCCCATTGCCTTCAGACTTGTATAAGTTTTTTCTGTCCTGTACTATGTTCTTAAATGTCCTCTTTTCTTGTCTATTCCTACACTGTTGTCAGAGTAGCAACTTCTAATACTTCTCTCTTTTGTGTCATTTAAAAAACCAAACATGCTGTCTTATATATTAAATACTTGGCTATGCTTGTCACTTAATGCAAATTATTATTTTTATATATATATATATAAAAAAAAAGAAAAAAGACTCCAAGGAGTCTTCCTCTTGTTTGGATGCAGAGACACAGCTCTTGCATGTGTGTGCTCATATACAGCTTATGACTTGACCCTTCTGACTTAAGACTTCTTCTCAGGTTTGAATATGTAAGTGTTTAATGAATGTTAAACCTATACAAATGAAAGATGAAGAAATGAACAGAATTCGTATTTCAGCTTAGGAAAGGCTTGTATAGATAGGTCCTTGAGAAATTTGTTACTCACTGTAACACTTAATGTGAGTACAACAGATTTTAACTAGCTTGCTTTGCTGTTCTGTGATCTACTCATTGTCTTATGGAAAGCAGATACATAGAGCTGGTCAAGTCTGCTTTGGAGTTAATAATATCTATCTTAACTTCATCCTGAGTCTTAAAGATAGGACTCTTTGTTTTGCGGTCATGTGGACTCAGCTGTTTAACAGGAAAAGGTAGTCTGTCATGTCAAGGATGAATCGGTCTTGAATCTTGCTAGTGAATTAAGGATGATATTTTTCTAGACATGCTTCTAGTTCCTCTTTGCTTTTAGCAGTAGGGTCCTGTCATGGGACTGCTTTTCTTTCCCTTCCTCGTTCAAACTTATTTAGTTGAGAATTGTGGTGCATTTTTCATTAAGCAAGGCTTAATGTGACTGTTATCAAGTATTTTTTTTCCCCCAATAATATATTCTCCCCCTTAATTATTTTCCTTTTTTTTTTTTTTTGTTCTCTTTTTAAAAATGATTTCTGTGTTAGATTTGTACTGGATGGAGTCCTTTGTCACGGCTCTCTTTGCTAGTTTGGTGCAAAGAGACAGCCTAGTCTGTGAGAACCTGGTCTGGACAGAAATTGTTGGGAAAGTTACCATGCTTTTAAGGGACTTGAGGTAGGCTTTGAATGAACTCTTACCCCATCAGGTAAGAACAGTTATTTTGTTCAGAGACTATAGTCTCGCTTAAATGCACTTTTGTTTTTCTGCATTACTCTTTAGAGGGAAATTTAAATGTTGAATGCTGATTATTTGACCACAGAAATGGATGACATAGTCAATAGGCTTCCAGGTGGAGTTGCCATTATCAGGCTTATATGGGTGTGTGAAGTGGTGGTGTATGATCACAACAATGTCTTTTGAGTTAGAGTATTCCACAATGCCAATACCGAATACACAGCTGGGGTGGTGCCATCCCTGCTGGGTGAGGAGACAGCAGGAATTGGGTTGGAAGACACGTGCCACAGGAAATCTGGGATCTCTGTGAGAGGCCCATAAGGAACCCTTCTGGTTTCCTGCTTCCCCCCCCCCCCCCCTTATTTATTTTCTGTCCCAGTGTAATCTTTAGGCCCCTCACACAGCAAACATCACCACCGTGACCACATGTGTGGTGGCTGTGCTGTGCTGTGCTTCAGTGCTTTTTCCGGAGAGGTGGAAAGCGAGCATCCCTTACCCCCAGCCCGTTCCCTCTTTTGGTCCTGAAAGAGAAAGAAGGGGTGCAGTCATACCCTGGGGCCAGAGGGGCAGCGGTTTGAGGGAGCAGTGCTGCATGCAGCTGTGCAGCACTGCAAATCCTCGCTATCCTTTACGTCCTGAATCACGCTAGTACAAGGATATTGATGTATAATCACCCGTAGCTCAGGAAACTGCGTTAATGTTTATTGGCTTTGTCTTTACTTGGTTTGTTCGTGCCAATTCTCATCTATAATGCAGCATGCATAAAGACATAAAAATGCGTAATGAATACTGAACATCTGTACAGAGTGCTTTTGAGCACTTTTTTGGTAAGAGTGTTTGAAATGCTGGCTGACTATTTAAAATACCAACAAAGGAATCTTGTGATCTTAGTGTTTTATAAAACTTTTCCTAAATATTTAAAGACAATTTTGGGCTTTGCAAAATAGGTGTTAGGGCAACCCTTGGGTTTGAAATGTGGTTTTTCAGTAGGCATGTATTTGAGAGAGAAAAGTAAGCCAAAATGATTACATATTAAACTGTATGTGATAAAATATACCTTGGCTATATAACATGTTCAGTACTTTTCCTGTTGATGCTAACTTGAATTTGAATGCCTGCCACAATAAATCTTCCTCTCCCCTCCCCATTAGCCATTAGGCTTACAGATCATTATTTAATGGATAGTGTATTAATGGACTTCCCACCCTAATTACTAAAATGAGTGCCTTGCAAATGCACTAGTCAATCAATGATTGAATGTGTGTTCTATCTTGAACTCTTCTTTTTCACTGAATTGCCTCAGCTGTTTAGAACAGAGATATCCTGGGAATTTGTCTTCTGAATTTTAGTCGCACCTCAATGATTCATAGGGATACCAGTTGTAAACATTTTGTCTATGAACTCAATGTTATTGTTAAATTGTTACCATTAACTGTTCTTTTTGATGCTAACTGGAGATGGTGATTTTGTTGAATGAGTAGAGCCATGTTTGTTCCTGCCCCATAGCTATTAAAATTCCATTGTTAATGGTAAAGAGTGAGTTTGAAATGTATGTGTATCGATATCTATCTGTCAGTTAGATAGATACTTCATATATGTTTAAGGCTCTGGCCTTAATTGTTCTTATGCTGCTTTAATGTAAAATCCTTACTCTAAGCTCAAAAAAGGTGTGCAACTTGGCAATAATGTGTTGCATTTATATCAAGGTTCAAGCTACAGAATAGTTGTTTAAGCTATTTTATTTGAACCAGTCAAAAGATGCGTGATAGAAGCAGTAGCAGTAAGACATGGTCAGGGCTATTGTTTTGAATGTTGTTCGGCTCCTAATTCCTTAGGATATATTCCAGACACCAGGCTAAAAACTCTGTCATATTCCAAGATCTGGAACCAGGAAAGTGGAAGCTCACTGAAGAATTTGAAATTCATAATGACAAGTAGTGGTGTGGTTTGTAAACCACAATAACAACAAAAAAGTTGTGTTACTTAAGCAACCTGTGCCACTTTTGACTTTGTTTACCAAAGCTGTTGTTTTTTCTCCCCCAAACGCTTTTGGTGCATCCCAAGGTTTGGGCAGCGGGAGGTTGTTGTGTGTACACTGCCTGCAGTTGAACCTACTCAGTTCGTTAGTCTTCTGGGTCCGGTGTCTGACTGGAAAATCCTGCAGTGCTGAACTGGATCAAATTAAAAAAAACCCAACTGTTTTAAGTTGAAATCATTCAGTGATGGAACACCTGTGAATGTAATAAACTTGCTGGTGAACATAGTGGGAGCTGGTAATGCCTTGTTTTCACCCGGGTCCTCACTGCTGAGCCAGTGGCCGCATGGGTAGCTATAGAGGTGTGAGTTTTGTGTAGGGTATTGTGTAGGGTATTGCACGTTAAGTTGCTGAACACTTGCTTTCTGTCTTTTTTTTTTTTTTTTGGTCCTTGCTAAGAATGTTATGAATCGTTGCTAGGAGTTACCAACCCCCCCAACAATTCCAGGTCAAATAGACTTGAAAGAAGATCGCTAGCTATAGTGCAAGGTTGTATCGACAATAGTGCTGTGAGGCAGTATAATCCTAGCTTTCAAAAGACATCCATTTTCTTCCCCTCTCATGTGGATTGCTCTAGAAGTGCTGAATAGCTTCTTAATGAGTCATAGGTTGCAACCCAGGCTGTGCCGTGCGGGTAACCCTCTTTCTCCCTTTGGCCAGTTTATCACAGAGCTGACACAACATGACTCTTTCAACATAGCTTCCAGTCAATTATTTTGAGGCCTTGGAGACAGCCAGTATCAAGAGGTACTGATAAGAATGCAGGCTTTGCAAAAATGTTAATAGTAGATAGGAGTGCATTTCTACCCCTCCAGGCAACCTGTCTCCTTGAACCCCTGCTGTCCCCTGCTACTGGGAAGGAGAAAATGACCTTAATAATGTAATACATTTTTGTTACTAAAGTTATGTTTTTATGTTTCACTTTTTAGGCCAACCTTTCAATTTAGAAGAAGTAAGCATAGTGGTGTTTCATAGAATCATAGAATTGTTGAGGCTGGAAGGGACCTTTAAGATCATCAAGTCCAACCATTAATCTAACCTGACAAAACCACTTCTAAACCATGTCCCAAGTACCACGTCTGCCCTTTTTTTAAACACCTCCAGGGATGGTGAATCCACCACCTCCCTTGGCAGCCTATTCCAATGTTTGATAACCCTGCCAGTGAAAAAAATTTTTCCTAATATCCAATCTAAACCTCGCTTGGCATAACTTGAACCCATTCCTCTTGTTCTGTCACTTGTCACTAGGGAGAAGAGGTCAGCCCCCACTTCTCTACAACCTCCTTTCCAGGTAGTTGTAGAGAGCAATAAGGTCTCCCCTCAGCCTCCTCTTCTCCAGGCTAAACAACCCCAGTTCCCTCAGTCATTCCTTGTAAGACTTGTCCTCCAGATCCTCACCAGCTTTGTTGCCCTTCTCTGGACACACTCCAACATGTCAATGTCCTTCTTGTAGTGAGGGGCACAAAACTGAATGCAGTACTCAAGGTGGGGTCTCACCAGTGCCGAGTACAGGGGCATGATCGCTTCCCTTGTCCTGCTGGCCACACTATTCCTGATACAAGACAGGATGCTGTTGGCCTTCTTGGCCACCTGGGCACACTACTGGCTCATATTCAGCCAGCTATCAACCAAAACCCCCAGGTCCTTTTCTGCCAAGCAGGTTTGAGCCACTTGTCCCCAAGCCTGTAGTGCTGCATGGGGTTGTTGTGACCCAAGTGCAGGACCTGGCACTTGGCCTTGTTGAACCAAGCAGGCTTCAAAGGCTGTGTTGGTTTTAGAAATGAAGTGTTTCCAATAGTTGGATCTTCTGTATGCTTTACTGAGTCTGTTCTCTAAATGACTGTACGTACCATGGCCCAGTCGTAGGTAGACTAGACGCTTCTATCAACAACCCCCAGCTTTTTTTTTTTTTTTTTTCTCCTTAAGGAAGACATTAAGGTAGGTGTTTTAGTGGTTTTGGATGTTCTAAGGTTTTCCTTTTAGAACAGGAGTATCTACCAATAGCACTGGAGGCAGTAATTGATATCTCTAATATTCCTAAGAAGTTACATCTCTGTATCCTTAAATGTATGTGATAACTACTTCCACTGGCTTTGATAGGCTAGTTGAAGAAAAAAAAAAAGCATGTAATTTTACAGACTAAAAAAATGATGCATATCACTACACACCTTGAATAAGTGTGAAAGAAAAATATCAGTGTTGCAGTAAGTAATCAGTTATTGGTTCGGTTCACCAGCTTCTTGTAGTTCCAAAATTAGGAGTTTGTGTATATGAAACAAGCAGACCTGCACCGATGAGTTGAAACTGTTGTAAAAGCTACTTAGTCACTAGGTATTTTCTCCAGCAGATTTTCAAGTAAGTCGAACTTTTGGACTTCCTAGAAGTGAAAAATAACATTTACATAATGTGAAACATGGATATAAAGTTGTAAAACATTCGCGTATATGTAAAGTAAGCAGGTTTATTCAAAAAGAATTTTGTGGAAGGAGATTAACTTTTGATGTGAATACAGCGAATGATGCCAGGATGAAGCGGAGTTTGGCAGAGCTGTAGTACAAATCTGTTGTGATTCCAAGTGGGCATTTCCACTTGTGAGCCTCTTTGCATGGCTGATGACTTCTGCTGCAATGAATGCTCCTCAAATTTTACACTTGTGTTTTATAAGCGATGCTGTTGTATGATCATTTAACTCTGTCTCCTCCAGCTGCTTTTGGAAGTAGTTTGTGTGAGATAAGATAGTCTCATGTACCAATGGCAGTATACCAGCTGTTAAAAACCCGAAGCGTGCACAGCTATAACATAGAGACTTGCCATGCTAAGGTGATTATTGTTCCAGAATGTTAATTAACCTCTGTAGGCTTCCTTTTATAGTCTTTTTCATGGCTTAATCTGAATATTTCTCATCCAATTCCTTCACTTACATGAAGTAAGTCTGGTTTACTGAGAGGTGGAAATGGTAAGGAAGGGCTTCTTCATCCAAGAAGATCAGAACAACATAGTTGGAAGGAAATGTAATTATATTTGGAAAGTTTTAGTCACATAACTATGAAGGCAAAGATGTAGTGGACCTTGATTAGGGCCTAATGTACTAATTAAATATTTGAAGAGTGTTTTGACAGAGAGCAAAAGTTTAAATAAACTAAAAATATTTTCAGTGCTCCCCCCCCTCCCCGTGTCCTTCAAGCAGTGTTGTGGCTATCAAAATACTTCAGCTTTCTGAAATTTGATTAGCTGCTGTAAAAGTGGTCATTGCTTTGAAACAATCTGCTGCGAGACGTGTAGTGACAGTACGTTGGATAAGAGACTGTCAGCTGTGTAGACTCCACTTTAATAACTGTTTTTTAGGTGCTGCAGTTGTAGACATGTTATTTAAGAAATATTAGAAGCATGGAAAGGCAATTTTTTAAAACTATGGTGAAGTCCAAAAGTTAAACGCTTCAAATTTTTCTGTTGTCAGCAGGGCATTATTAATCTTTTAATTGAATTCTTCCATGTGAAGAGCTTTCAATCATACCCTGCCCTGCCTTCTCCCCCCCGTTCCCCCCAAGAATAAATGTTTATTTTTAGGCCAAGAAGTTACGTTTTAAAATTTAAATATCATTTTAAGATGCTTGGTACAGGTTTATTTCTCTATGCTTAATCTGTTATATATGTATCTATATATAGATATATATATATGATGTTTTTTTACAGTTTCATCAATTTTTTGTTGTTGTTGATTGTTAGAATTTTTTGTGTCTTCGTTTTCATGACATGTACCAGCAGCGCTAGATTTGGGATTCTCTGGCTGGTGCCAGTAGAAGCAGCAACTTGAATATCATTGTTTAATTTCTTCCCAGGGCATTTAAGATGGGTTATTTTGCCTTTGGGTCTGTATACATTGAGAATTTTCTAACCAGTTTTAAAACTGGTTGGAGCGGTAGTGTAGATCACGCTCTCTTTTCTTCAAATAGCGCTGGTTTGTCTGACCTGTTTTCTGTTGAAATAGCTCACTAAAATGCCCCCAAACGGCTGTGTTAATACACTGCTTATTGCTCTTCAAATGCATTAGGAATTTCTTGTTCTACTTAGCTGTTCATATACAACTGTAGATTTAAAATCACTTTGCATTTATTTCTTCTTGTTTCAGTACAGTATGTTGTTGTCGAGCTCGCCTTCTTAAAGGTCAAAATGATTTGTAGGTGTGAGCACAAATTTGAGAGTGGTAATTCGGGAAACAAATGTAGAAGATGTCTATTTGATGCATTTATCTGCTACTAAATTTAGTTTGAGTTGCCTTGAATTGCGTATAAATTTAGGTCAGACCTGCAAAACTGTTCTGACAAAAGATTTGTTCATAAATCTGGTATTTAACTGATAGCACAGTACTCTGTATTGGGAGGTCAGGGTTCACTTCTCTCCACTGTCATTATTGTTAATGTAAATCTGGCCATTTTTCTGTGTTACGTTGGCCTTTTGGTCTGGTGAGATTCTTCTTCTTTTTTTTTTTTCTTTCTTTTTTCCCTTTCCCGAGGTGGCAAAGTGCATCAAAATGTTTTATGACTTTAAGCAGAACGTTTTAAGTTTGGGTCTTCTGCTGATGGGGAAGGATATTTACCATTAAGTCCTGCTCGCAAGGAAGCATCATGGCTTTTGTTTGATGCTTTTTCTCAATTCCTTCTCTATGAAAAACAAAACCCAAAAAGTCACCGCAACTGGAAATGTCTCTGTCTAGGCTCTTGACAGAAAACAATCGTTGTTTACTGGCTTTACAGTTTCATTCTAAGCACTTAAAACGATGTCATCTTTTGATAGGAGTGTTTAACATATTGCATCCCAACCGAACGTTTTTTTTCCTGCTTTAATTTCTGGTGTAAGCTGTTACAGCCATTTTTCAGAAGTGACAACAGCTCTCTGCTGCAGTTTTTTTCCACACAGATGACTAATACTGGGTATGCCCATAGACTGTTTTGCAGCAGACATGGTGGAGCGTGCTCCAAGCCTGAGGAGTATCACGTTAGCTCTCATCCAGGAGTCATGCTGACCCAGCGCAGTGATCAGACCAGGCTAATACGATTTCTTTCCAAGCAGTGCTTTTTAGTTCAGGCTGGCCACCGTGTTAACACAATTATAAAGCTTTCCAGTGGCTCAGAGCACTGGCAGGGCGAACTTGCATCTGCTGTGGAGCCGGGGCAGAGCGAGTCCCTGTCTGCCCAGTGTGGACGCGTTGACTGTGTTTAGTGAGCCTGACAAATCGCTGATTTCCCATAACCTGATGTTCTGTGGTTGCACCAAATGGCAGATGCTGGAGGAGAGCCTGCAGGGAGGCGTTAGGGCTGTGGGCGCATGGCTGAAGTGACAGCAGCAGTTTCATCCCTCTAATAAGTAATTATTGAGGAACCCACCTACTTTTGGAGAAGCAGGGATTCATTTTGTGTGTGTTACTTTGGGTGCAGTAACTGGAACGCTTACTCGATGATGGGAAGATGGTTTTTCGTATTGGAAAAGGGAATCTTTTATGTTTGTGCTCGTTAGAGAAAGATTTCACTGTTCTTCCTGGACTTGGCTTTGTTTCTTCAAAAAAAGATTGTAGATTTCAGTAATTGGTAGGATTTGCACATTGATGTGAGAGTAATGGTTTTCAGGTAATGGTGACAAACCTTTACCTGCATATGCATTTTAATTAATAAAGGACATAATTAGGCTCAGTGTTCTCTACTCCATTAGCCAAGTTCTAGCCTCAGAAACCAAAATGGCCAAGCTGTTCAGACTGTCTTACTCCTTAAACACTGACTGTCAAAGAGGAAGAAAAAAAAAAAAAGTAACAAGTCATAGCTTCAGTTCTTTAGTGGACACTTTTTTTTTTATTCTTGCTACTTTTAGATTTTAGATTTAGATTTTTTTTTTTTTCTGGCAAATATTTAGATACCTCCACCTCCCATCTCACCAACCCCCCAGCAACACCAACCCTCTCCCACTTTACTTAAAACTTTAAAGTTTTTAAACTTTACTCTTAAAATTGGAAAAGTACTAACATGGAGTTGTCCAGAGATTGAATTTGCTTTTCATCACAGGACAAAGCACAAGAATGTCCTCTGAAAAGGAGAGATAAATATCAGTAAACACTTTTATAGTTCACAAAAAGCCTTAAAAACATTGTGTAGATAAGATCTCATTTGTTTGTCATACATGAGAACTCTTTCTTGCTATTTGTTAGCAGTAGGTCAATGTATCTCCACTTCTAGGCTGAATCTATACTGACCTTTTAATCAAAAGCTAATGCCAGTTACTTATATTCTCTAAGATGAGAAATCGCTGTTCTGGGTGCCCACATTTTGCTTGTAGGACAGAATAAAGCCCAGATATTCTCTATTGTGTATTTTTGCATTTCATTTGCTGCTATTTAAAGAACAAATTATAGAAGGAAAATTACAATTCTTAGCATACAGACGAATAGGATGAAAGACGTTCACAAGTGCTACATTTAGAAGAAAAAGTAAAATTGGAGAAGTCTGTAAGAGGGATGTGTATGCTATCAAAGCTCTTTGGTCCCCTGTCAGCTTGTGTATTATGGGGGAGAGATTATGGAACTTTAATAGAAAGTAATGCTTACTCCTTGGTACTCACTTTCCTTCCAAATTTGTGCTTTCCTCTCTCTACAAGTTAAGCAAGAAGGAAGTGCTAAGTGTAGAGTAAGTTGGGTTTGAGTCCTTTAATGACCAGTCAGTTGCTTTGACTTAAGAACCAGAGGAGTGGGTGGTGAAGTGGGTGATTATATTGATGTTCCTGTATGTAGTGGAAGCTTCACGTTCTCACTTTCTTCCAGAAAGGTTTTGTACTTGTGACATGATATACAAGCATGCTAAGCATCTAGAATATATAAATAAATTTTGTATAGTTTCATAAAAACATAAATAAGAAACAAATTGGTCTTTTTTTTTTCCCGTAACAATTTAAAGCTGACTATCTGCTGCTCTTTTCTGAGCTAGCAAATTGTGAAGCTATAATAAATGACTGACGCATAGCCAAAAGCATAGCAGTGACCATCATCACTGGAAATTTAATGTTCTGACACTCCAGAAAAACTGATTAGTAACAGCAGTGTCCCAGCAACGAGCTGTTGCAGTAGTTGGAGGCAGCGAACCTCATGATGTATCGTGGTCTCAGAGATGAACTGTGAGACAAACTCTGATTATTTGGGAATTGTTAATCCACCCTATCATACCTTCCCCAGAAAGTGCATACTGCCTACCAGTCTCTCAAGAGAGATTTTGAGAACAAATGAATCTGTAAGAGTAACTTTGTTTTTTAAGCACAGTGCTATATTAATGAGGAAAAACAATTGTGGTACAGGCAGTGCTTAATACAAGCTGGAACTGTTCTAGTTTTTACTGTACATGGTTCTCATGAAAATAAAATGCAGTAGAAAGAATTGGAACAGACTACTTCAAATAGGGTAGGTGCAAATTTCCAAGCCTTTTACAGTAAAGCCCAAATAAGGAGTAATGCCGTATCGCACCAAAGCAGTAGCTGCTGCTGACTGATCTCCAACCCTCTATGTAACAGAGTAAGGGGAGTGGAGCATTGAGCAGTGGCATTTGTCAGGGCCACAAAAAATGTCTTATTGCCAGTGCCCCTGGGTGTATTTTACTGAGTATATTAGCTGTGAGTGTTTTTTTTAATATTTTTTTAAATTCTAATGTAACACATTTGATTAACGAAAGAAATGCAGAAATTTTACAGCTCTTTGATCCCCTGTTTATATTAGGAGGATATATAGAGTATTTTTTCTGCAGAACAGTACTTGAAGACTTCTTTGTATAAATGAGCTGGCCTAAACTTGACTCAAGCTATTTATTACTTTTGTAATTGTTATCTTTAGGCACTGAATGACTTAAGACTTGCTCGCTAAATTGGAAGTTTGACATTTTATTGTGAAAATTAGCAACGGTGATTCTAATTAGAAATATTGTTTATTGATTTTTTTTCCAAGAATTCATTCTGTTTGATTTTTGATGGCTTATAAAAAGAATTCAGTATCAAGGGTTTTTTTTCTCTTGGAAAAAAGATAATAGTATAACATCTAATGCTTACTGACTGCTATCCTTCTCTTTCACATTTCAATACTTACTCTTAATTTTCCTTTTTTCCTTTCATTCTATTCATTTAAAATAAGGTGCTGCTGACAAAGAGGAGCACCTCCCCTCCTACCCGTTCCCTTCTATTTTTAACAGCCTGAGTTGAAGAAGGCTGCTGCGTTAGGAGCATTAACATGTGTGTAAATAGCCCCTGTATGCCTAACGTCTTGACTCAAAATCAGTGTTAAAAAGTTCTTGTAAATTTAGCATCAATCTGCACTCGTGTTCCTGCTGTATTTAATCCTGAGTAACAGCTAAAGCTTATTTCACATTGCGTATATGTATTTCAGGCACAACTGATGAGAGGACTCTGCGGCAGGGTTCTATCCTAGGGCAGAACTGTGTCACTCCAGTGCTGCTTCTTGGCTTCTTACCCTTCTTGAACTGACACTTTCTCCTTCTTGAATTCTTTACCTCAGCAGCAATGTTCAGTGCTCCTTCCCATAGGCCAAGTAGTATATTTGTCCAAAATTACGACGACTGTTTGTCAGCTAGTTGCTTAGATTAGAGCACCAGTGGCTGCATCTTGTAGAAATGTTAGATAGAGCATTTAATTTTCACGATGAAATAACATTGTGAAATGTAATATGGTAAAAGGTCTAAACCAGAGGTATTCCTGTGGTTACCTCAGACTATGACCGCTGCGTGATAATTCACTAATAAGTTTTGGATGTCAATGAGGTGGCAGTTTTGGGGGGCTTACATAGTCACTGGCCAGCTGGAAAAATTTTCTGTCACTGCTTACTGTGTGGGCGTTGATAATGATGTCATTTGCAGTTCCTAAATGACAGGTTCTTTAATAGATTTTTGCCTTCCCATTAGATTTCTGATATTCATCTTGTCTGATCTAATATTTAAAAGTACTTAAAAGTATAAATTGACCATAATTTTTTTATTTTTTTTAAATTGCAACTTGTGGGTTGAATAGAAAAATTAGAAACTTAAGGTCCTAGCTTTTTTTCTGGAAATGGTACAAACTAAACACTGTTTCGAGACTTTAAAAGAACCAAAAAGTAGTTCATCTTCCTTCTGCTCTTCAAGGTCTACAGCTACAAATATGAATTTCCTCTTTGGAGGAAAGAAATATGAAACTGAAGCAATTAGTCTAGCATATGAATTGGTAGCAGGAGGTTTAAAGGTGACCTGAACATGTTGATTGAATAAACATAATGTTAATTCATTTATGGCTGTATAATTTAAAACCAGCTCAAATTAGATCCTCCTCTGCTTACTTTCTGAAATTGGAGTTGTGAATTTCTGATTTGCTAGACCTAAAAGCAGCAAAAAAATAAATTACTGTATCAAAGGGTGAAGATGTCTGCTTGTGCCTGAGGGCAAGAGAGCACAAAATTTTCAACGCTCATCAGAGTAGCATTGATACTAAAAACTATTTGGCCAAAGGAAAAACTTCCTCGGTTCTTCTTCTTGTCTCCTGCCATCTTAACTGTTTCTAATGTCTTTCAACATTTCTAAAAAGTATGATTAATTTTAGTGGTGTAGAGTTAGTGTATTCTTTTACATTACCTCTGTACAATGTACAGCTATAAAGATGGTGGGGTGAGGTGGGGGAAATTGCCTCGCCTTATCAACCTGGTGAAAGTTGCTTTTCATAAAACCCACTGTATCCTAGTAGTGCTATTCCTACTGTGACAAAGGAGTTTTGAGGATTAGGTGGAATCCTAACTTTTAGTGGTTCTTATTTGCTGTTTGATTCTGAGTCAGTGAAGACTCTCTCTCTCTCTCTTTGTTGAGTTTAGTATTATTAATTGCATAACTATAATATGTTAGGTAGTAACTTGTCTTGAATAAGATTGGAGAACACGTATCTTGCAAAACGTTTTCTTTGCAAAGTATGACGATGGATTGGGGAGTGTGTGCCTTTTTCTGAGTGCTGACGGAATTAAAATATTTTCTTGCAGTCAGTCTCCTTTGTTTTGTGTTCCCTGTTAACTAAAAAATTGATACTTTTTATTTCTAGCACTCGTCCTCTTTGGGATTTTCTAGTTTTCCAGTTTATGGATTGAATGTAGTAGTATTGAGTGGGTTGAAGTAGATGGATTAGGAGGGAGGTAGCAAAATATTTCCAGTAATCAAGTTTCAAATTTCATTACTACTGTTGTTGATGTATGTACAGAAACCAAGCCGCAGCAATTTTGGAAATGAAGTTTCTTGCATTAGCCCGTGACCGCTCTGGGTTGAAGCCTGTCCTCTGGGAGGCTGCCGCTTGCCGTATCTGCATGCAGATGTGCCAGCCGCTCCGCTCAGCTGGAAGCCAGCTGGGTCCTGTGCTGCCTCCCTGCATCAAGGGCCTCTCCGGCTGGCTTGCAGATGATTCAGGAGCATCCTGAAGTAGCGAGGCAGAGAAAAACCTGGTTGCCAAGTAGTATCTTATCTTCTTCCAGTGAGTTGCCTGTGACAAACAGCAACATGACAAAACTGGCAGTATGAAAAATTTGAGGTTTGATACCAAAACAGATCTGGGTACAATAAGTCAGATGAGCCTTCAATCTTTGCGACTATTTTAGCAAATGCATATTCAAAGTGAGCAAATGGCAGAGCAGTATGACTCAGCAGTGGCAGCTGGGGTAGAGATGCCATCTGTAGTCTGAAATGATACTCCTAGTAGTGCGGAGTTGCATGACAGCTAACTACATGTAAGGTAGGTGGGCCCAGAGTGATATGTGATATTCAGGCTGTGGAGTAGCAGCACTCAAGAGCAGATGTCCAGAGAGTATGAGTGATCCATGGGTAGATCCAATATTGCTCCTGTGTAGACTATTATTGTGATTTTTGGGCTTGAGGGGAGGGTGTTGCATCCAATTTTATCAGATGGCCATGGTAAGTCAGAGACCTACTGAGAGTGATGCTGAGAGAGAACAGATGTGTATTGTTTTGGTAGAGCTCTTTTTTGGAAACGCTCTGCTACTGAGTCGCAAAAGCATTACTAGAGATGGAAAATATGCCAACTGCAGTAAGAGTCTGCTGTAACTGCCAGTTTGCAATTCCTGGTTCCCTCAGGATTAGAAAAGGATTGAGATTACGTACCCAGGCAGATGTCATCAGCATAGATAACTGTACTGTATGGATTGAAGGGTTACACTGATTAGAGCTTTGAAAATGTGCAGCACTAGTACTTATACTGAGTCTTAAGGTCTGTTCATTTGAGCTGTTCCTGTAGACGGTGAAAATGGTGGCTGGTTACAAGGGTGTTGCACAGTAGGCTGTCTCTCAGGGCTTGCGTATGTAATGCTGTGCCTGCCAAGTTAACTCTAGGTGAAACTAATTTGGACTGGAAGAGGAGCGTTTTCTGTATAACTGGACTATATAAAGAACAAGACAAAGGCGTACTGGTGCAGTCACTGCTAGACAGAAGACCCCACTTGCCATCCAAAGACAGACTGATCAGTGTTGAATTGTACCTTCCCTGAAATCTGATATGTGGGCATTAAATGCATGTAAACATTACAAGGAGTTGTCTTGTATGGGAAGGTGCTGACAATGTCTCTCTTCGGGTAGTGAAAAACATGTGCTGGCAAAGTTGGTCCTTTTGAGTTCCACTTCTCTGTAGCTGGTAGGAGATGCAAGCAGTGCAAGACCGCTGAATAATGCTGCTGGCCTCTTCATTTGGCTCTGTGTGTTTTGAGATGTGCTAGCACTTCTGCATGCTCAAACCCAGAGCCGGTATCAGGGCAGCTATACTTAAAATTTCTCTGTAAACAACAGTTGCAGTTTGTTAGCTACCTAGGACGCTTGTGCCTTTGCCTGGTGGGCCATTCTGATTTTAAGTAGATGATGTTGGCAACGTAGAGGAGTGAGATAGTGTGTGATTTTTGCATTGAAGGCCTATAGGCAGCCGAAAGAAGGAAACCTAGCCAACCAAATGGCTTGCTTGTCCATGCTCAACACTCCATGCTGTCTCGCCTCCCTCTACACACTTCTGCCTTACTCCTTATTCTAGCAACAGACTTGTGTCATCTCCTTTTTTTGTCACTTGTTTAACCCCTCAACTCCCCCCCCCCCAGTTGTTTTAACCAGCTACACCAGAGGAAAACAAATCCAACAACAAAGGAATATGTTTCTGCCAGTTGCTGCCACGAGTTCTGTTGAGTTGAATTGGCTGGCTTTCCGTAAGTGGGCATAAACAGTGAATGGTTACAAAAATAAGTTTGTTCCGTGAAAATGGGGAGAGAAAGGAAGTGAAAGTGGAAAGCAGCCAAAGTGGTGGGCTGCAAGGAGAGTCTTTTCAGCAGTACTGTGAATAGATAAGAGTGGGAGAAGACACATTTGTCAAGGGCAGAGAGGAGATGCCGAAGTGATTGGGTTAAGGGGCGATGAAAGCTGGAAGAGAGTTACAGGGAAAGTGCGTCTCAGAGAAGCTTTTTAGTTACCCTTCAAAAATCAGGCATAGCTGGAGTGAAGGACACAAGAGGCTTGAATGCAGATGTGAATGATGGATGATGGTGTCTGCAATACTTGAGAAAAGATGTGCTGACTTCTGAGACCAAGATTGGAGTAAAAGAATAAAAGGGTTGTTGTAACTGTGTTGCACTGCTCATGATAGCCAGATGTTATCAGAAAGGCAGGCTGAGGTGCAGTCTAGGGAGAAGGAGACCACTTTGGATCAGGGGTAAGTTGGAGTCAACCCTGTAGAGAAAGCGTTTGCAGATGTGTTTGCTCATGAGGATACCCAGAGGTGAGATGCAGACGAGACCTGGAGTGTATCTTTGTCCCTCTGAAGTGTATGCTAATATTCGCAATTACGGGGGATGAAGAGAGGACAGAACCTCACACTGCCAGTGGGTGACATGAATTTGTACTTTAACTTAAACCAGCAATTTTCAGTAGTCTATATGGTCACTTCTTGTTCCTTATGAGAATGTGGTTGACCTACTGGTATGGTTGGTATGAACAAAACACTTCTGTTTTTCCATTGTCTCATACTTTTGTGGGGTGGACTGTGATATGGCAAAAAAATTAGGGGACGAGGAAGCTTTTGGTCACACCTTGAGGCTGTTATTTTATTACAAATTACGTATATTCCTTTGGTACTAAAGTGTTTCAATTTAAAACCAGCAAAATTTTATTATGCTTGTTGGTTTATTCATTACATCCAGATTATGTGTTGGTTATTAAATATTGATTTTTATACTGTATTAAACATTTTTATGGGTGTTAGTTTTCATGAAATATTTTCTTCTGACTGTATTGCTCTGCGTTATGTTCTGTATTTTAACTTTAAAATGATAGCTTGGTAGTGCAGAGCCAATTTTTAGCTTTCTTCAAGTTATAGTACAGAAAAAAAATAAAACTGCCAGAGAAGGATCCTTCTTTTGGGGAGATTTTTATTCTATATATAGTGACGAGTAATACAAGCATCGGGACATGTTGCCTACTGAAACAATTCACATTTATTCTCTTGGCTTTAAAAAAAACAGCAAATGACACCCACCCGTTCCCCCCCCCCCCCCAACGAACCAAACATGAAACTCTTCAGATGTTTCCTCCTTCCATATGGTTTTTATTGTTGGATGGGATATAGTATGAATTTTAACTTAACTGATACTTTTTAGAAGCTTGTCCTGCTGCTGCCTCCCTTTCTTTTCACTAGCAAACTGCGCCTTTTTAGGTAATGATGTACTAAAAAGTGAATACTTTGTCATATGCACATTTTCGTGAATACACTAACAAAGAATGACTGAAAAGATGTGAAAACATCGGCATGTAATATTTGCACAAGTTCCAGTTGAATGTGTAAATGCCTTGTCCAGCTTGAAAAAGAAGCTACTATAAGAGCCATGTGTAAGACTTTTTTTTTTTTTTGGTAATAGGAACGGGGAGTACAGAACATACTTTAGTACTCTGAAGAGTGAATCATAAAATGCAGCATCTTTTCCAGAGTCTAGTTTGATTGCAGCCTCAGTTACTAAGCTCTCAAGTGCTGTTTAAGGAAAAAAGTTGCTAGAGGGGTTGTGCATATGTGGTTGACAATTGCTGAGAAAACTACTGTGTGTATATATCTTAATTTTATTTTGTCACGTAAAGAGTACATCTGCATCATTAACTCCTTAGAGCCATGTATAGCCGTTTCCTCACAGAGACCTGTATACGCTGCCCTGCACTGGGCAGTACTCTGACTAGCAGAGCCCAATGGTGATTGCACGTGGTAGGAGAGAGTAGAGTGATGGGGAGTTACCAGCAGAAACATTCACATATTAGGCTACTTATCACAATGCGTATTCAGGACATGACTTCAGACTTCTTCACTACTGATTTGTGTTGTAGTCCTCCTATTAGTCTTTCTATCTCGTTCTCTTCCATTCAACATAATATCCCTCCCTCTCTGCTTCCTTAATTCTTAGTGTCCCATTTTTGCCCTCTGAGGTAGTTTAGCCTCATAATTACATAATAGTCAGTTGCGGCTTTATTTTTGTTGTACATTTTATATACTTTCTTTTTATCCAATAGCATGTGTTGGTCCAAACACTGATATAGCTCAGTGTCTTTTCTCCAAATGCCTTGATTTTATACTCTCTTCTAGTCACGGGCAAGTCTGTAGGTATGCTTTCCCAAAATACTGTCTTAGTGGCATGTAATCTTCTGAGCTAAAGGTGCTGTCTGTATAGTTAGTGTTAATCATCTGGTACCAGCATTTCTGTTCATCCTCTCCGCTGAATCTCTGTAGCAGTCGTAGCATCCTGGGGCAAGGAGTCTCACAGCTTACACCTCATTTGAAGCCCTTTCATGTTGCCACACACAAAAAAAAAGTGGTTGATCTCTGTTCTCCTCTTCTTGTCACTAGGGATGCATCTGTTCTATTTCCTGTGTCATCTGTGGCTGAAAATTCCTAGTCTTTTAGGTTGTGTCTAATAGTTTGAGCATCCTGTGATCATCTTTATTGGATGTTCTCTAAACCTTTTTTTCTGCTATAACCCTTAGGAGATGGAAAACCAGAACCATGCAGAATGTCTTGATGTGGCTTATAATGTTGCAAAGACATGTTCTGTGTTCTTTTCTTAATTTCTTTCCATATAACTTCTAACTTTTGAATTATCTTTTAACTACCATTTAGCATTAAGCTGATGTTTTAATGAAAATACCTAGTTCAGCCTTAAAATCTTAAGGCTGAATGGTAAATGTCTGCTCAGAGCCTATTATTGGTACCCTATCAGTGTCTGCCACTACAGTTTTCAGCCATAGTTTTTCTTGTACTTGACTTCTGTGCAATGTATAACATAAAGACATTTTCACTTATGTGCTGAAATTGTAAGGTTGTAGGAATCCGTGTTTCTCTGTTCTCTTTACTGTGCTTTGGGCAGTATGCCTTCAGGACATGGACGCATGATTGCCTCCAAAATGCTACAACTTCATTGCACAATCTAAAGTAGGATTCATCTAACCTTCAGGCTTATTATCTATTATGGTATTTTACAGAGCCACCCCAGTGAGGGTATTTCTCCATTTAAGAAGTGGAAGGATTAAATACAACTTAAATGTGCTTGAAAAATACTATAATACATCTAAGTATTCTTGTAATAGTTACTTCTATTGAAACTAAAGTGCAAATCTGCAGATAAAAATACAAGTTTCAAATCCTCGAGTTCAATTCCCTGGGGAGTCACAAAATAACATTTTCTTTGTTTGTTAAATTGTAGTAGAAATACAATGTAAGTATTTCTACCCTAAAATAGTGATTTCATGCTAGAGCCTTACAAGCCTATTGCAATTTGTCTGGAAAGGGTATTTTTTATTGAACAAATAAAGCTAAGTTTGATGGCATATCGGTAAGCTGTGTCCAAAATTATGTGATGGCTTGTGTTCATCAGAGGTCTTGTTGAGGACTAATTGTGATGAGAAAACAGACACATCATATGCTTACATGCACAATGTATATGTTAAATCAGTTTAACACTAAGAATTGATTTACAGTTGCTAGCATCTTTTTTTTTGTGTGTGTTCAATAGATTTGCTGTCGGATGACTCTTTTCTACTGAAATCTACCTAAAATATTTTCCTGATAGTCTATGAAATATTTTGATAAATCGTACTGTGCTCAAGAATAAAGTAACAACTAATGCAAAGAATGTGAAATAAATCATCCATTTGATGTTCACTTGATTCCATCGTGCACCTTTAACGAAAGACTTAGTTTTGTAAGGCTAAAGAGGAAGCATGGAAGACATACCAGAAAGAAAACAACTCTCTCTGGGTGCTTGCTGTTCTCAACTTGTTTAAGATGAAAAGTTTTTGTATAATTCTAGTTTTTATCTTAGCTTTTCTCTGATACTTTATAGTCAATGTTTAAGCAGTGGGTAATACTATATTTGCCTGTGTGATAGAATAATATGTGTTAAAACTTGTAAGGACGTGCAGAGCTTCATTTTGATATCAGAGAAAATATAAAGCGTTACTGAGAAAAGTTTAAGATAAGACTATTTTAATAATACATTGGGCAAGAAGGAGAACCCAGGGAAGGACAAGCTGCTCAGCTTTGTCTTGATCCCAAGAAGGTGATGGAACAACTAATTCTGAAACCATTTCCAGGGACATGAAGGACAGCAGCAAATATAATCTCCTTAGACATCAGTAAGGCTTTTGACACTGTCTCCCACGCAGGGAGGGTCTGTCTGAACACAAGGAAACACTTTTTTACGGTGAGGGTGACTGAGCACTGGTACAGGTTGCCCAGAGAGGTTGTGGAGTCTCCATCTTTGGAAATACTAAAAAATTGTCAGGACGTAGCCCTGGGTAACCAGCTGTAGATGGCCCTGCTTGAGCAGAGGGGTTGGACCAGATTACCTCCAGAAGTCCCTTTCAAACTCAACCATTCTCTCATTCTGTAAATTGGAGGTCAGTACATCTGAAATCTGTTATTTGCTGGTCTGTATCTCAGCAAGTCTTTCTCTAAATTGGGGAGCTTGGCTTTTTCCTGTGGGTATAGAAACCTTCGCTGTGTTTTCAGCATACATTTACATTGTTCTTCTTTCTAGCCTTCCTTTCATGAGAATATCTCTGGATTGCATGACAAGATATGCCAAATATTTAAATGCTTATGCCTATTTTCTTACTATGAAGTGGGAAACTAGAGCAGTAACTGCACTTCTGATGCAAAAGAATTTGGCTTTTAGTTTAGCAGTGCCTTTGTGTGAAGACATATTTTTGATCTCAATATTACACGTTACCTCTCTCATTTATGTGCCTGAGTTTTGTGATTCAGAGCTAGTTTAATTCTTTATGATGTTGTTTTTTGAAAGATCTCTTCTGAGGGGTTCTTGTCATCCTCCTGTGACTCTGGATTTATACCATGACCGAACTCTTCAATCATCTCTCCACGTTCTTGGACTTATCTCCTTCTGTGGCTTCAGAAATGACCTTTTGTAACAGCTTCTGTCATTTTTGACATCAGAGCTTTTTCCATTTCCTTGCATGTAATTTTGACCTTCCTTTTTGCATGACCATTTAAAATTTTATGCACAGTCTTATGCTCACCTCCCTGTAGGAAGTCCTCAGCTTTCATGTTGGTTTCTTGAGCTCCGTTTATAATTTAGTCTGTATAACTTATGCACTCTTACCTCATTTCTTCATTTGTTTGTCTGGCTTCTGCACTGATGCTGTGTTAACTTGTGATCGTTTCTGTTGTCCTCATAGGAGACACTTTTTGTTTTTGAAAGATTGCTCCTGCTGTCCAGCTGGAAACTCTCACTTTTGTCTGTTAAAAACCCCCGTGATATCTGTATTTGTTCTCGATAAGAGATGGTTATTAGAACAAACTTTAAATAACCTATTTATTTTTTTACCCCATCACCTTGTTTTATGGTTAAACTGTCAAAAGTTTTAATAAGGTGGCTAATGTAGTTGTTAGGCCTGCTTTTCCAGTTGAATTGCTAATGTGATTAGTATAGATGAAAGTTTAGCTATAAACTTTTTTCTTTCGAGTCCTTGTTTCAGCTTTTTTTTCTTGAAGAGTAGGTTAAAAAATAACCTAGCACTCAAACTATAGAAAATTTTGTGATTTAATGTAATGGATGTAGGGCTATCTTCATTCAGCACTCCTACTGAGTTTAATTGCATTCTTATCCATTAACTTTAAACAGCATATTGTGAGAACATTTAGGAGAAATGCCAGAGACTGCAATATCTACATAAGACTTTCTATAAATAAGCACTAACAGTGTCTTGGAGAAAGGTGTTATTTTCAGAAGCAGTATTGTAAGACCACATATCCATAAATAATCAAAGTGATTAATTTCATTTTAGAGCTCTCAGTTGTGTCCTTGAAATCATAGAATTTGCTTGCTGGCGTTTTAGTGACTATTGGTATAACCGTGAAAATATTTATTAATCTCAAGTACATGATTCTACCCTCCCCCAACCCCCCAATATTCAAAGGGTATAACTCATTGTCACCAGTACAGTTGGTCAGAAGTCTGCTGAGTGCTCCGGAGGAATACTAAGCCTATGAGCTGAAATACAAAATAGCTTTGGTGTTTTTTGGACGTTGGAACTTGTGTATTAATGAAGATCTGTTCATAATTTCTGAAATCATGAAAAGATTCGCCAGTTTCATGAAAGATTTTGTGAGCTGAAATGTAAATTGTCTTGGTAGCTTCAGTTTTATAAAGTCATCCACATATGCATGGCTATTTGCTCTCTGTTGCCTTGCCCATGCCAAGGAAGGATGAAGAAATCATGAAAAAGACATTAAGCAGCTGTGACTCTTCACAGATACCTGTTGTCGCCTCTTCAGTGAAGAACAGAAAATCTCCCTTTCCCTAGAGAACAGGAGGAAATTTAAAGACACTTTTGTTTAGATTAGATTTTGCTTAGTTTGGAAACTGAAGGACAGATAGTGTAATAGAGACTGATCTTCTCACCCCTTCATCTATTTCCTTTTTCCATCCTGTTCACTGCTGATAAAACACGGAAAGGTTTCCTGTTGCCTGTCAATATGAAGCTTTTGAAATTGGAGATGATGAAGCCTTTTCCAAGCCTGGTGTTGAGAGAAGGAACCTAATTTACTAAAAGGAATATAATAAATGGCATGGCCAGGTAGACCACATCTAATTGTGAATCTTCATGCTCTCCCAAAATTTTGGGATTAGGATAAATGCTGGGATTAGTAACAGCAAGATCTTTCCTAAAGGAAAGGATGTCCACATGAGGCTTCTTGCATTCTTTGGTAATTGATACCTAATTTTTTTCAAGTTCCCATCTTTTCTTTCTAAAAAACCCTACTTATTAATAAGGAATGCAGAAGACAGATACAAGAAGTTTGCATAGATGGGACTTGCTTATGACCTCTTTAGTCTTTTTTTTTTTTGATTGTTTATTTATATTGGTTATGGTATTACTTTATGGGTATTGGGGGATTGGTTTTTAATGTCAAGGTGATTTATAGCACATAGTGATTTAAGAGGAGTTTTGTCCACTTCCTTTTCTGAAATGCTTATGTTTATAGGGATATTTAGATTATTTGACTGTTCTAAGACCACACACAAAAACCCTCCACTGAAAATTAAATAATGCTAACTTAGGAATAATCAGCCATATTTCCTGTTAAGCTGTTGGTGTTTACACTCCAATGGTGTTTTTGGATGAGACCTGGATTTCCAGGTTCAGGTTATTAGCTAAGAGGATGGTTGAAAGATACTAGTAGTGGGAAGAAGGCTAGAAAATTTTTGAAAGGCTTTTGTAGGTAATTGAGTTTACTTGGCTTTTATTGCTCTTAACTGTAATCAGTTGTGTTTTGTGTAATGAATTACAGTACTACCAAATAAGACACTGCTGCAAAGTAGATAAATATTCTTAGTATTCAGTATGACTTCTCCCTGTAGTGAAGGAGAACCTGTAATTTTCCTTAAGTGCTGCTGTTTTCAGGTTTTTTGGTGGTGTTGTTTTTTTTTTAAATTAAATAGTACCTCTGACCTTCTGCCTTTTTAGATGCCATGGGTTAATTAAGGTTATTTCAGAGTTATAACTTCAGTAGGTAATACCGAACATAAGTCATTAAAATTTATTCTCAAACTGCATTAACAGCAATTCATAGTATATTTGTAATAGGTATCTGAACGCTCTGCAATTAATGTGCTTTAAAATGCCCATAACAGAAATAATGTAGTGCCTTTAGAAGATGGAAACATCGGTGCTTTGAGGCATGCTGTGATAGAAACAGTTAAATTAATGTGGTAGGTGGGTGATTTTAAAAACAGAACCTGTTTCTGGATATATGACCGACAAGAGACCTGCTATAGCGCCTTTATACTTTTCAAGCTTTGAATTCACCAATCAATGTGAGGAGAAAAATTAATTTTTCACAGGACTTTTACCTGACATCCCAGATAAACATAATTTTGTACTGGGTTCTTACGATGGAGCTATCAGCTTTGATAGATTTAGAGCTAGTCATTAGGCCTTTACAGCAGGTGGTGGAGAAAAATAAAAGCATGCTGTTGAATAAAAGGAGCAGATTGTTCCAACTAGTCATTTTGGCTGGATGAGAAAAAAATCTTTCCTTCCTGGTGTGACACCTTCATACATATGAGTCCTAGAGAAACTACTGGTAAGAGAGCCCTATGTAAGAGAAGAGTTGTGATGATGAAAGTTTGTTGTGTGCCTGTAGTACAACTCTTCTTTCATGCTAGAATTTTTTTCTCCTGTCTTGGTGATCTGCTTATTCTTAGTGGATAAATTTCTGGGCTTATAACCAGCTGTTTAAAACTTTGGAGCATGAAATTTAAGATGTTACTTGTGTGTTTTCTGTAACGCCAGAAGTAGCTGGATACAAGAATAAATTTCAGAAATAAACTGTGAAGATGTGTTCTTTTGACAGTCCTTCTATACGTCCTGTTCTATGGCTGAAAAAAAATGCCAATAGGTTACAGAAATAGCTAATAAAGAACACTTCTAAAATCAATTTGTTTTGGAAATCAAACCAGGTACTTCCACTTCCACCCCCACTCCAAATCCAGAAGATGCAGTTTTCTTTCATTGCTTTCTCTTATTAGTTTCTGAAACTTGGTGCCGGATTTTGGTGAGAATGTACTTGGGAGTTCCAGTGGATAGATACTGTTAATATAGGAGACTTAAAAATAAGTGCCTTGTTTCTGCTGTTGCATGTAATTTGTTATACTCAATTTTTTTCTTTATTCTTCCTTCTATAGAAAGGGTGGCGTAGGACAAAGAAACATATTCATTGTTGGATTTAGAAAAGTGAAAGTTAACACTTTCCTTTTCCTAACCCTGATGTTAAAGGTTGTGTTTTTTCATAAAGATGGTGCAAAGCATGGCCAGTGAATGTGTGTTATTCTTCATCAGCTAGTTTTATCAATAGGTATTTAACTTATCACAATTCAGGAGCTTTCTGAATGTTTTGAATTGTTTTTTTTTACTATTGGTTTTCTGAGTATAAATTTTAAAGGGCACTGGAGTTGTTAAGGTCTAATTAAATATGAAAACTGACATACAGAATTTCTAGGTGATATGTGGGAATAGCTTCTTTTATCAAGAAGTCAGTAGATCTCCAGTATAATATCCCTATAATGCCATTCATAATAAATGTTATGGGTATCTTAAATTTCATGTAATATCGGTGTGCAACCAACTGTTTATATTCTAAATAGTAAAAGTGATGTTATCTCTAGAAAGTGTAGTGAGAGCCCTGGAATTGTTAGATAAAGATTATTAATTCGAAATCTGAATCTGTTTTCTTCCCTGTCCTGAGCTGATGAGCTGGGAGGCCACAGTAAAATTGTAGTGGACGCCCATTTATCAGTGGAAGTTACTGACACATGCTTCTCTTAGTCTTAAGTTTATTTCTATTTTAACTTGGTGGGGAAAAAAAACAGTTATAGAATCATAGAATCGTCCAGGTTGGAAGGAACCTTGAAGATCATCAAGTCCAACCATCAACCTAACACTACCAAAACCACCACTAAACCATGTCCCCAAGCACCACGTCTACCTGTCTTTTAAATACTTCCAGGGATGGCGATTCCACCACTTCCCTGGGCAGCCTGTTCCAATGTTTGGTAACCTTTCTGGTGAAAATTTTTTTCCTAATATCCAATCCAGAGTGCCCCTGGCGCAACTCGAGGCCATTTCCTATTGTTCTTGGGACAAGAGACCAATGCCCACCTCTCTACAACGTCCTTTCAGGTAGTTGTAGAGAGGGATAAGGTCTCCCGTCAGCCTCCTTTTCTCCAGACCAAACAACCCCAGTTGCCTCAGTCACTCCTCATAAGACTTGTGCTCTAGACCCTTCACCAGCTTCATTGTCCTTCTCTGGACATGCTCCAGCACCTCAATGTCTTTCTTGTAGTGAGGGGCCCAAAACTGAACACAGTATTTGAGGTGGGGCCTTACCAGTGCTGTACAGAGGCACAATCACTTCCCTAGTCCTGCTGGCCCCACTACTCCCAAAACGTCCCAGGTCCTTTTCTTTCACGTAACTTTCGAGCCACTCTTCCCCAAGCCTGTAGTACTGCATGGGATTGTTGTGACCCAAATGCAGGACCCGGCACTTGGCCTTATTGAACTTCATACCATTGGCCTCAGCCCATCGATCCAGCCTGGCCAGATCCCTCTGTAGGGCCATCCTACCCTCAAGCAGATCGACACTCCTGCCTAACTTGGTGTTGTATGTAAACTTTCTGAGGGTGCCCTCGATGATCTTGTCCGGGTCAATGATAAAGATATGAGAGAACTGTCCCCAGTACTGAGCCCTGGGGAACACTACCTGTGACCAGCTGCCAACTGGATTTGACTCCATTTGTTCATCCCTTCTTTCCTGCTGTGTTGGTTTTGGCTGGGGTAGAGTTAATTTTCTTCATACTAGCTATGTTTTGGATTTGTGATGGAAACAGTGTTGATAATACAGAGATGTTTTAGTTATTGCTTACACAGAGTCAAGGCCTTTTCTACTCCTCATACCACCCTGCCAGCAAGTAGACTGGGGGTGCACAAGAAGTTGGGAGGGCATACAGCTGTGACAGCTGACCCCACCTGATCAAAGGGATATTCCATACCATATGACACCATGCTCAGCAATAAAACTAGGGGGAAGGTTGGCGGGGGGGGCGATGCTCGGGGACTGGCTGGGTATTGGTTGGTTGGTGGTGGACAATTGTTTTCATTTGTGTCATTTGTCTTGGGTTTTATTTGTCTCTTTGTTATTTTCCTTTTTTTACAGTTTATTATTATATTTTATTTCAATTATTAAACTGTTCTTATCTCAAGCCATGAGTTTTCTCACTTTTATTCTTCCAATTCTACACCCTCAAACCTCCCACCCCCCGCCCCACACCCCAGCTGTGGGGGGAGTAAGCGAGTGGCTGTGTGAGGATGTGGGATAAATCAAAATCACAAAGTAGTGTCAGTGTTGAGGGTTGCTGCTAAGGAAATATTATGGTAATACATTAAAAAATGTAATTTGTCTTTAAATTCAAGCATCTTTAAATAGCTTTTTATAGGTGATGTGTAAACCTTGACTATATGGTCCTTATTAAATTTAGATTAATCTTTGGGATTTTAAGATTAATTTGAAGATTAAATTTAGGTTAATCTTAATGACCTTGTTATTTAGTGGAGCTTTAATTTCTTTTCTGAGAGTTCAGTGGGGGTTATTTATAGCTTTCTTTTTATAATGAGCATTTAAGATTCCTTATCTTTTATAAATGAAAATGGACATGTAGTCAGGAGATATTTATGAGGCTAGCATGATTTATCACTTGTCTTTTAGAAGGATGTTGAAGAGGACTGTATGAGAGTTCTAGGTGTGTTCAAGCTGAAGTTAATAACTTTAGTGAAGCTTATGGGAAAAGATAGTGAATTGTTGATTTACTTGGTTTCTGTGGAATGTAAATGTTTCCCAAATGCTTCCTCAGTAACTGAACAAATTGGATTGTCCCAAAATCCAGTTAGCAGTTTGGCAAAATAACCATCAAGACTTAAGGTTCCTTCTGTGTTCCCAGCTTATGATTCCAGTTGTCAATAGGGTGTTTGTTTCAGGTGGCCTACCTGATTTTTCTTTTTTTGTTAAATTGATTGTTGATGTTTACTTGTTGGCTGCTGCCACCATTGCAGATGTAGCAAGCCATGGCTCTGGTTGCTGCTGCCCCTCAGTAGAGTGTGCTGCTTGTCCCTTTTGGGCCACATCCTGATGGCAGCATCGTTTGAAGTGAGGAGATGTTGACTGCCTTGAGTGTCAGTCCCCAAGCCCACATCAGGCTGTTGATATCGGACCAGTCTGGTGTATTGCTTTGATCCCTATTGCTTCCTTTTTCTGAAGCATGATGTTAGAAATCTAAGGTAAACGTGGATTTAGGTCCCGCAAGGTTCAAGAGCATTTGAACATCAGTGCTGTGTGCTTCCAGTGGGGAGACTGCGCAGAGGTGCAGAAATCACTGTTTGTGGCATGGCATGTGTGTAGGCAGGTATGCACAAATTCCAGTGTCGGGGTAGTATTGGAGATAAATTGCAGGTTTATACATCAGCTGTAGCTAAAGGAACATGGTGGTGGTACATAAGGGGACAGTGGTTGGTACTGAAGTACCTTTTTATTGAACTGAGGGAGATTACAAATGGCTGAGTTGGAGATTTCTAACTTGTCATTTGTAGGATATTGGGAGATTCTTGGCAAAATGTTGGACAGCAAGTATGAATATGTATTTGAGTTCCGCTGCTGAACCTCACTGGAAGGTACTAAACATTCATCAAGCCTGTCCACCTTCTTCCCTGGACAGTGTTGTCACATAATTGTGGAGAGTGGCCCAGTAGCTGAGTTAGGGTACTAACAAGTCCTGACCTATGGTGTACTTCTGTCAGATGTGGTTTTATGTTCGAGTGGTTAAAGATTGATTTAAATCATGTATAGTTTTAAGCAAATGACTAGAAACGGATTACTGCAGGTTTCACCCACCCATCGTCTCTTCTTGTGTTTCCTACACAACACGTTACGCTAGGTTTGGCTCTTAGTACCTGCAGTTACCAAAATAACACAGAGGCAGTTGACTGTTAAAACACAGAAGGGGAGATCCAAATTTGCTCATGCTTTAAGTCGTAAGGAGTGGTCTGCAGGGGGGTTAAAACGCTTAGTCTGTCCCATTGTGTTGTACTGGATAAATCACTACAGCATTGGCTTTTACTTTACTTGCCTTGAAATGTCATGATTGGTTGGTGAGAGGAGGAGATGTGCTCCGTGAGAAGAAGCCATTGGTTTAGACAGTTGTTATAGGGTGAATTTTGTAGTGGGTTGACAATCCATCCTGATAAACTGTTCATGTGCATGTGATAAATGGGCATTTGCTTGCTCTGTGGATGCAGCAGTGATGTGCTACGCACAAGGAGGTTTGGATTGCTTGCTGTGTATTAACAGACGCGTTGTTATTGCTAATCAGAACCCTGATAACTAAAATTAATAGTGGGCACAAAGACGAGCAATTAAGGACATTCATCTTCCAAATGAGTCTACAAGATTCAATGGTAGTTTGAATTTATATACTGAGGGCACTTAAGCCATTAAAAAGGGTAATGGGTGCCCCGTAGGCATGTGCTTCAAAGCCATATGTCATTATGGTGCTGGGACAGCAGACAGTGATAACTTCCCTTTAAGGGAAACTGCTATTCATTTATCAATTAAATGTCGAAGGAAATGTACATTTTTGCTGTAGAGTGATCATACCAGTGTGTTGTAAGTTAAATCAAAGACCAAGATTTATGTTCTAAGCCTTTCTGGATTTATCATGATAGATGTTAATTAGAAAAGTCTCTCGGTGGTAATAGGGCATGAGTTGGACTTTTAAAGGCATAAATGTTTCTTTGACGCAGAAATACTTCTCGCGCCTGCCATCTTTCACAGTGACACTGGTGTAGTAACCAACTTAGTACTGAGTATGAAACATCGGGGTTTTGTTGTTGTGCTTATATTGTCACAGTGTAACGTTTGAGAAGGTTTTGCTAACATGGAGCTGGATATGAAGTTTTAAGGTTTTATGGTACAAGGATTTAGCAGGAATTTCGCTACAGTGTAGAGATTTCTTTCTCTCCTGGTGTTGACCTTGCCAGCCAAAGCACTGGTTAACAAGCAATCCTACGTGAAGTAGAATTAGCTAAAACTTAGCCTATGTTGTCATTTATTCAAAATGACAAATAATTCTGCAGAAATACGGGAATTATTTGAGTTGTCTCTTACTGAAGATGAAATATAGTCTCAATTTGGGACACAGTCTAGACTTTCTGATGAAATTTAGTAAGAGTGACTTCCCCTTCCTCAAATACGAATGCTGTTTTTTGCAAACTTTCTTCCTGTTATGTGACACTTGAATACTCCATTTTAGGTAGGTAAAAAATATTTTTATCCCAAATTTGGTGACATACATGCCCAGTCCTCTTTTCCTATTCTCTGGCCAGTCCTGGTTCCAGGCCATGTACATCTTGTACAGAGGGCAGAAATGAGCACAGACTGTAGTTCTTCATGGTCCTCATTCTCTCCCTTTCCTGCCTCCAGCCCGGTCTCCTCTGGGATGCAGCGTGGGCTGGTGAGAGCCTGGCAGGCACTGGAGGGTGTTCTCTGTTGATGGAATGGTGGTGACTCATCGTACGGTGACACTAGAATTTACCATAGTAAGGTATTTTTTGTTTGTTCTTGGGACCTGCAGTACTTGTCCCATATTTTGTATTCAAAATGTCAGACAATGAAGTCATCTAGAGGTGTTGTCTTAACAAGAGGAATCTTTGTTGTAATGACAGTTGTTAATTGGGTTGATATGCCCTAATTACTGAGGACAGGGAGGAGAGGATGCAAGAAATATCTCCTCTGATTTCCAGGAGTTGTTTATAACCTAATTCTTGAGTTCTTATATAACTTCTTTTCTGGATTAAAAAATACTGCCTAAATAAAGGTGAATGCACTGTGTTTTCTTTTACACTTTCTCCTGGTCTTGCCTTTTGTTTTTGAGCAAGAGAAGCAAACTCAAGGACTGTGTACCATGAATGGAGATAACAGATGCTGCAAAGTTGTATGTGTGACATCTGTATTTTCTTGTCTTTACGCTCTACTTTTTCTTCAACCCGGCTCTCTTGATTCCTTTGTTTCTTCTGTTTCAAACCTTGATCTCTTCCCATAATCATCATGTTTTCTTCTTCTCTGTTTTTCCCAACCTACTTAATTGCCTTGAGTGAAGAATGTAATAAAGAATTTACTGAATGAGACAGAGCAGACATTACTGTGCTACATGGGATTATTTTTCCCCATCTTTTACATTCCTTCCATTCCTTCTTCCTGTCACTTCTCCTCAAGACTTTTATTGTAAGGTTTTCATACCTGTTGTTTGTGTGACCCTGAAAAAGCACCTCTAATTTGTGTTCTGTAATGCTAGATTGATTTAATAAAGGCAAGATTATCCAATTCATTCTGCAGCAATTATTTCATTTCTCAGTAATTTTAATCATTTTGTTTGACTGCTTTTGTTTTGGGCATGCTATTTATCCTCATTGTCGGTGTTTGGACTACTTATGCTTTCAGTGAATTGAAGCTGTTGATTTACACTTTTACTTTCTGAGCCTAGTCCGTTATTTCCTGTTTCCCCCTTGGTTTAGATAGCCTGTTGCTTTTTGTCATGCACACGCTGTGCCGGCTTTCACTTGGGCTCAGTGACTCAGCCTGTGATCTCCTGCTCTGACAGAGGGTGCTCCTGGGGGAAGTTGGTTGTGTGAAGCAGAGATGTTTTAAAAAGAGAGGGGAACACTGATGGATGATCTGCTTGCGGGTTTTAGCTTTGCGCAGGCAAGCCTGTGAACGATGCCACAAGCTGCGTGGGCTCCATAATTGTGGTGTGGCCTGGAGGAACACCTCTGCTTGACTCTTGGAAAATCTCTGCTTTTAAGTAAACTAATAGCAAGTTTCTTCCCTAGGGGGATGTACATTTGATGATGGTCCTGGACCCTGTGACTACCACCAAGACTTGTACGATGACTTCGACTGGGTACATGTCAGTGCTCAAGAGCCTCACTATTTGCCACCCGAGATGCCTCAAGGTGAGAACCCTCTCCAGATATTGAAGGGATGTTTCTCTGTTAACTCAGGGCCTTGCTGAATATGGCCTCAAGGGCATACTTTGTGATCTCTTCTTTAACCTTGATAATGGACGTAATAAAAAGAAACAAAAATAATAAATGTAACAATCTCGATAATTGAGAAACCTGCTTAGATCAAATCCCCCTTTAAAGTTAGGGGGGAAAGAGAAAGGAGAAAGGAAGCCATAACCTCCTCCTTATTCTGCGTGGAATTCCTGTTGACTCACAGTGAAATTCTACATCTTAAATGACAGCTAATATATCGATTGAATTATTCAGGTATGCATTAGAACAAATGGTGAAGAAAAGGATTCGTGCAAAAACCCATACACTGATTCCTTCCCTCCTCTCCCCCCAACTGCTCATCATCTGAAGATAATCAGAAAAGCTTTGATTTATGGAAATATTGCTGTTGTTAATTACTATTTAGGACAGGTAATGAATAACTGAAGAGGTACAGCCTACATGACCTTGCCTGCTCACCTTTGATGAACAGCTTAATCGGCGCTTCCCAGACAGCATGATATGCTGAGAAAATGAAAGCATTTGAAATTCAGCTACATTTTCCAATTAATAGTACGTTAAGTAATTAATCATGCAGAGGAGGAAAAAAGGTCACGGCTATTTTATTTGTATCTAAAACGTTTTGTGAAGTGAGGTATGTGTGGAGAAGGAGTGGGAAATGTTGCCACACAGAAGTAACCTAACCTCTGCACCATTCCTTACCCTGCTTTTTATATATTGTTGTGCCTTATTAATGATGGTTAGTGTATGTAATTTTACTTCTTAAATGCGAACTAGCTGCGTTCCCCCTGCTTTGGAGGCACTGATATGAGCAGCTGTTGCCATGCCCTGTATCTTATAAAATAGGTTAAGCAAGATCCACGCTTTACTTAATGGACTGCTCGATGCTTCATGTTTGCATATGGAAGGCTATATTCAAGCCCTGAAGCCTTGGCATTCATGATGCTGATGGTCTTGCATTAACAAATTAAAAATAATATCTCCTCTAGGATGGCAGAAATTGGTCAGTTCTCAGTTTGTGTTTTTTCAGAGTCTACGTGGTTTGTTAAAATGGTGGAGGTATTTTAATTGTAATGGAAGCACCACTTTGTAAAAAAAATTGTTATTCTCAAACTTCAGGCACACTTTGCATAGGAAGAAAGCAATTTGGGGAATTGTATTTTGAATGAATCTAAATGACAAAGATAGCTGATTCTTGCTTCTCCCAAATAAAAAAACCCCAAATAATAAAAAAACCTGTCATCCTTATACAGTTTTCAGAGTTAAATGATACAGTGCTCTCTGACTTTGGCACCTGATTTCTGTTCAGTTCTGCTACAGACCCCTTTTCTGAGTGCAGCATGTGGACTCCTCTGGAGGTAGTTCTTTTTTCACATTTGGATGTGAAATTGTGGCTGCTCAATACAATCTAGGAAAATAAAGTAATGGTTCAGAGATGGTCAAAACAGATACAGAAGAAGCTCCGATTATTATTTTTTTTTCTTCCTCTGGTTAGAATTCTGCACTACTTGTGCCACTGTTTAAAAGTTTGATGTTTGGTAATTGAGATTCAGACTAAAAGTGAGCAGTCTCATCTGATGAGCTGCCCTTAAGAAGTTCAGTCTTCAGATTCTGAGGATCTATGCTGTATCTAAATACTTAAGCTCTTTTGCGTTTGAAATAGCACCATTTAAAATTAAGTCTAAGAATGTAACACAGTTCAAAAACGAGCACTGAATTCCTCCGGTGGGTCTGCAGGAAGTGGAGCAGCAAGAGCTTGAAGCAAAAGCAGGAGGGAAATAACTGTGTGCAATTATCTGCCATGCAGTTTTTTAACATTGCTGACCCTGCCTGATTACTGTTGAAACAGTCCGCTGCTTGTGAAGAAGTTATCCAAGTAGAATAAGATGTGGTAATGAAGGTATAGGTAAAATTAAACTACTGCTGTTTTCACTTTGGAAAATGCTGAGTTTTCTAACCTATAGAAGCCGGGGATCTGCTAGGGACGTGAGTCAGCCCACTTTTTCCTGTTCAATCAGAGAGGAGAGAAGGGGTGCCCAGAAAAGCTAAACAGCACAGAAACTGAAGTGCAAGGAAAAGAACTGTTTTCTCTCCCATCTCTTCTTCTCAGGCTCTATAATAATCCTTCAGCTAGGAGCAAAGTTCCTTAATGCATATGTTGACATTTTTTCCATGGATGCCTTTTGTAGTGTTTGGAGCCCTTGTCTCTTACATCTCTCTGGAATCCAATATGATGTCCTGGGCTTGGCCTTAGTAAGGGGAATATATATTCCAGTACAGCTTTGTCTCAGGAGGAGCACTGTTTACCAGTAGGTTAAAAGATTAGACCTTGAGTATGCGGATTTTGGGGCTCTAACTTTACCAAATTCACCCAGAACAATTGTTGTTGTAAAGGATTATACTCAAATTTTCAATGTCAATTTTTAGTTTTCAGTAGCTTCAGAAAGTCCTATTTAAAAAAAAAAAAAAAAAACAAAAAAAAAGAAAAGAAGAGGCAAAAGGACATAAAAAATAGGAAAAGGGGAACATCTGACAATTGAGCGTGTTACTTGTGATTCAAGGGAGAGATTTAACTTAATGTTGTGCTTTGGAGAAGGATAAATCATGGGAAATTTCAGACCTAATGGCACATGCTTTGGAGTGCTGTGAAAATGTGAAAGCTTGTCATAATAGAAAGCATTTTGCAGGTATAGCAATAGTAAACACTATTGGTAAGGCAAGTGTAATTACCTCTGCATAATTAACGTAACTTCAGATTTTTTTTATACTGACCTAAATTGTATTTCTCAAATTATGAGCAAAGGCAAAAGCCACTTATCTTCTGTTATGGGAAAAATAAATGTCATATATAATGATTAATTTCAAAATAAAGTGAACGCTTTGAGCAGGTACTTGTGTACAGCTTTAAATACCAACTTGTAAATTGTTTGAACTGCAGCTTACGTGATAAAACCTTGGAAAACACCTGATGTCCAACATTAGGTTTCTAAAAGCACATAAAAGCCACTGTGTTAGACAAGATAAAGGTCTGCTGGTTTTGAGAGTAGCCATTAGCAGTTGCCTAGGGAAGAGTGTAGAGGTAAGACAAATGTGTGATCATGAAGCCCTGAACACTGTCCCGATTTCCAGCTGTTTGGCATTTAGGAATTTCCTCAACCAGAAATGGTCTTTATTTGTGATGTTCTCAATGAATTCTTGTCTTTCTGTGAGCTTTGTCTTGCTTTCTGTGGGCTCCTTGAGGACTTTCCTATAACAAAGTGTTGGCATTTGCTACAAATCATGGGAAGCCACAGCTTATTTACTTGTTTTGAACTTGCACGTGATTTGTTTGATACATGTTGGCCTCTTGTACTGTAACAGGAAGTGAGCAAAGCTGATTGCTAATCACCTTCTCCAACCCATTCAGGATTTTTAAATACTTCTTAAATAAAATGGACACTCTTCTCCTGACGCCATTCTAGTTTGAATGGTCCAACACTATTGAGTTATTCTTTATGTAGAATGGATTCCACAATTGTGAATTTGTGTTTTGTGTGAGGCAAGGTTGGTGACCAAGTGTTCTATTTTTGTAGACATGGTGACAAAAATGAAGTCAAAGTATTTACTTGTTGGTCTTTGTACCTCTGAAGAAAGACATCTTCTATATGTTGAAGCAAACCCTTTAGACCGTGCATTATGTTTTTTGGCTATTGAGTTTTCCCAGTTATTTAAGGGGACTATACATTACGTGTGGATAACTTTGTTTTGCAAAAGACTTAAATAATAATGCTGTATTATATCACTGGGGATGTGTGAAGGGGTGGTTTTATCCATATTAACAATACATTTACTGATGTTTTTACCCTTAGATAGAGAGGATAGTTTATTTACCATGTTTCGTTTGCCTCTTAAAAGCAGCATTATTCCGAGACTATGCAGGGTTCAGGGTATGAGAGCCCGTAATGGGCTGCGTGACGGGGAGCCACTTAATGAAGGGCTTTTTTAATGTGAGGGCTATTACCCTCCTGGATACAAATGCAATTTGAAGAAGGTCTAAATTATAGTGGACAATAGTGACATGCTGAGATGGACATCCTGTTTCTGATCTCTTAGATGGATAATATGCCTGGATTGTATGTGTGCTAAGTTTTCTGAATTGGTTTTCTGGAAATCTGAGGAAAATAGATTAACAGTAGTTGGTGAAGGACTTAGTTGCACTTGTCATCCAGCATGACTAAAGGAGAACAGATTAAATCTCTAAAGATGTTCCTCAGTATTAGAGTGTGTTTTGCAAATGCAACGTTTACTTTTTTCAGTGAAAAGTGTTGTGGAAATTACGTATGACCCATTTTAGATGTTGCCTCATTTTAAAGAATAAAACTAAGTTCACTACTCCTTGAAAAAAAGAAGAAATGAAATGGTCCTGAATAGTAAAACATTACATATTCTGGTTTAGGCTGATGTTTTGGGGTCCCTGGTGGAAGACTGCACAGTTATTTCAGGATGCAGAGCATACACAATGAAAGGCAATGGAGATGGGAGGAAGTGTGTTGACAAGTAATCTTAGGCCATGCTTTCACAGTAATTTCTTTTATATAGGTTTTAGGCAGAACGTCACTGGGTGCTCATTCCTGTGTCCTCTCATTCCCAGAGGCATTCTCACGTTGCTGCCTCCTCCCAGTTGCCTGTGGTTGTGAACTGGTGTGGATTGAAAATAATAACTGGGGAGAGGGCTGAGGGGGAAATATGCAGCATGGGTCAGTTTGTTAACCCAGTTCATTGTGCAGCTGGAAAGAGTCATTACACTGGTGCAGCTGATGAAGACCATGGGAGCTGGTGGCAAGGGGACAGGGGTTGTATAAACCTCTGGGGCACCCGAAGAAAATATGAAAATTACACACTTACATTTGCATGCAACTTTAATTTTCCTGTACAAATAGTGTTGAGTATTTGTTGTGATCTGGAAGGTCAGTTGTGCGCTATTTAAGTTCTGCCTTATACAGAAAGGAAATAGCTTTTGTGTCACCTGTGTGACCCAAAATGAATTTCAGCACAGGACCAACCTAAGTGTTTATGAAGTGTATGAGAGAGAGGAGACAGAAGGTCATGGAATTTGTGTTTTAATATAGATTTCATATGAATGTGGCTCAGGAAGCAAAGCTGTAATGTGGAGGTCATATAGATGAGACTTTTGGCCTTTTACTTCACTTAAACCTGAATTTTTCGCCTGTAGAAATGAAACCACCAACTCATGAATAAATTTTAATTATGTGGATGTCTATGGGTACAGTCAGACAAAAGTTAACTGGGATGCAGTGTCTGGTGAGAGCTGGGTGTTTCTTGAGGCATTGGAAAGACAAGAGCTCGGTGAGGAGCAGAACTCACTGTGTCCTGGGTTACTTAGCTCTTCCACAGAGATGCTGATCCACAGATGACGCACCAACTTGCTGTTTAGCACTACAGAAGGGTGAAGTTCAAACAGAATGCTTTCTGGGTCTCTTTATTTTAATAGACAGACTAACAAAGTTTACCAGTCCACTGAGCAGTTGAGCACTGACTTTTCAAGGTTCTGCTGCTGTATGGTTCACATTGGCAGTATAAAGGCAATAGATCAGAGAAACTGTGCGCAAGGGAATTTATTGACTAGTCCCTGGATTGGCAAATGCAATTCAGGAAGGTAGTGGTTTTAAAGTTTGATCATTGACAGCTTATCCGGGTCATTACATTATGAAATAAATTGTAAAAGCTTGGGTCTGTGTCTGGGGCTGCTGAGGAATCCTGGTTGTCTTTCCTCCTTTTACATTTCTTTGTGGTGGCATAGATATGTTTTATTTAAGATGACTGAGGTAGGTTGTTTTTTTTTTTTCTTCCTTATATACTTCAGTCTTCATATGCTCCTTGGCCTCAAAAGTTGACTGATACTTGTTTCCTGTTTAACTTGTCAGTATGATACAGAGCTGAATTTATTTGAAGTACTTCCTTCATCAGAAAAACGTATTTTACTGCTTTTCTTATTCAGTAAGCCTTGTTGCTGGTTACTTGTCTGTATTATTTGTTAGTAGCATCTTTAACAGCAAGAAGCCTACCTCCTTAGTGCAGGCAATTAATATCTACCTAAAGAACACCTGTAAATATCCTGATCCTATTTGGTTTGCTCAGTACAGTACATTAATCAATCTATTGACTAATTCCAAGGGTTCCTTGTTGTTCTCAAGCACACTTCACTTGGTATAAAGTGAAGAGAGGAGGGGTGCAGGGAAGGCTTTATAGATAACGCACAGTGTAGCAGTGCTTTTGTGCTTTTAGATAAGCCTTTTTTTTTTAATCAATAAATTTAGGCACAGGATTAGGAAAAAGTAAGGTTTTTGTAGTAGTAGAAATGACTTTCATATATGAGTAACATATGGTGGAGTTTGAGATTCTTAGGGCAGCAAGGAGGGTGCACAGTGAACTTGCTACCCTGGACTTCAGGAGAGCAGACGTTGGCCTCTTCAGGGATCTGCTTGCTGGAGTACAATGGGATAAAGCCCTGGAAAGGAATAAGGGCCCAGGAAAACTGGCTAATGTCCAAGGATCACCGCCTCCAAGATCAGGAGCCATGCATACTGACAAAGAGGAAGTCAGGCAAAAACACTAGGAGGCCTGTATGGGTGAACAAGGAGCTCCTGGACAATCTGAAACAGAAAAAGGAAGCCTACAGAGGGTGGAAACAAGGACAGGTAGCCTGGGAGGTATACAGAGAAAGTTGTCCTAGCAGCCAGGGATCAGGTTAGGAAAGTTAAAGCCCAGATAGAGCTAGATCTGGCCAGGGGTGCCAGGGGCAACAATAATAACAATAATATACCTTCTATAGGTATATCAGTGAAAAAAGGAAGACTAGGGAAAATGTGGGCCCCCTCAGGAAGGAAATGGGAGACCCGATCACCCAGGACATGGAGAAGGCTGAGATACTCAATGGCTTCTTTGCCTCAGTCTTCACTGGGAAGTGCTCTAACCACACCGTCCAAGTTGCAGAAAGCAAAGGCAGGGACTGGGAGAATGAGGTACTGCCCACTGTGGGAGAAGATTAGGTTCGAAACCATCTGAGGAACCTGACAGTGCACAAGTCCATGGGGCCTGATGAGATTCATCCGCGGGTCATGATGGAACTGGTAGATGAAGTTGCCAAGCCACTATGCATCATATTTGAGAAGTTGTGGTAGTCTGGTGAAGTTCCCACTGACTGGAAAAGGGGAAACATAACTCCCCTTTTTTAAAAGGGTAAAAAAGAAGACCCGGGGACACCTACAGGCCAGTCACTCTCACCTCTGTGCCCAGCAAGATCATGGAGGAGATCCTTCTGGAAACTCTGCTAAGGTACATGGAAAATAAGGAGGTGATTGGTGACAGCCAACATAGCTTCACCAAGGGCAAATTGTGCCTGACAAATGTGGTGGCCTTCTATGGCGGCATTACAGCATTGGTGGATAAGAGGAGAGCAACAGATGTCATCTACCCAGACTTGTGCAAAGCATTTGACACCGTTCCGCATGACATCCTGGTCTCTACTTTGGAGAGACATGGATTTGACTGATGGACCACTCGGTGGATAAGGAACTGGCTAGATGGTTGCACTCAGAGTTGTGGTCAACGCCTCCATGTCCAAGTGGCGAGCAGAGACAAGTGGTGTTCCTCAGGGGTTGGTATTGGGACTGGTGCTGTTTAACATCTTTGTCGGTGACATGGGCAGGGGGATTGAGTGCACCCTCAGCAAGTGTCATCACACCAAGGTGTGTGGAGCCGTCGACACACTGGAGACGAGGGATACCATCCAGAGGGACCTGGACAGGCTTGAGAGGTGGGCCCATGTCAACCTCATGAAGTTCAACAAGGCCAAGTGCAAGGTCCTGCATGTGGGTCGGGGCAATCCCAAGCACAAATAGAGGCTGGGCAGACAATGTATTGAGATCAGCCCTGAGGAGAAGGACATGGGGGTGTTGGTTGATGAGAAGCTCAACATGACCTGACAATGTGTGCTCACAGTCCAGAAGGCAAACTGTATCATGAGCTGCATCAGAAGCGTGGCCAGCAGGTCGAGGGAGGGGATTCTGCCCCTCTGCTCTGCTCTGGTGAGACCCCACCTGGGGTACTGCATCCAGCTCTGTGGCCCCCAACACAAGAAGGACATGGACCTGTTGGAGCGGGTCCAGAGGAGAGCCACAGAGATGATCCAGAGGACTGGAGCCCCTCTCCTATGAGGACAGGCTGAGAGAGTTGGGGTTGTTCAGCCTGGAGAAGAGAAGGTTTCAGGGAGACCTTATAGCAGCCTTCCAGTACCTAAAGGGGGCCTACAAGAAGGCAGGAGAGGGACTTTTTACAAGGGATTGTAATGATATGATGAAAAGTAATGGCTTCAAACTGGAAGAGGGTAGATTTAGATTAGATATTAGGAAAAAATTTTTCACCCTGAGGGTGGTGAGGCACTGGAACAGGTTGCCCAGGGAAGTTGTGGATGTCCCATCCCTGGAGGTGTTCAAGGCCAGGCTGGATGGGGCTTTGAGCAACCTGGTCTAGGGGGAGGTGTCCCTGCCCATGGCAGTGGGGTTGGAACTAGATAATTTTTAAGATTGCTTCAAACCCAGACCATTCTATGATTCTATGAACAGCTATGTGCTGGTTTTTCATTCATTGGTACAGATGGATTTATTCTGTTTCTCTTGGGTCGTGAAAGACAAGAACATTTAAAAAAAGATTACTTGCTGTATTTGCACAAAATATACTTCACCTTTAATGCCAGCTGCTTATCTGTTTATGTAAAGTTATATTTAGTTGGTTGTGCCTTTCGTTTTCTTTAAAGTTATAGTACTATTTTGTTCAGCTGTACCTCTTCCATGCAGTATGGAATTCCAAAAAGCTCATTTGTTCTTGAATAGCTTATCTTTTTACCTGCTGTAAGTGTTGAATGAGTGCATTTTACTGCTATAAATTAAGTTTTCGAAAATCTGTCAGATTGTTATTTTGAGTATAGTGCAACCAAACTCCAGTGAAAGCAATATAAAATGCTGCCTTCTGAGAAAGTCTTCCTTCTCTTTCTTCATTCTTCTTTCTTTGCTAGTTTAGTATTTAAAGAATATTAGTTTATTTCTCTGAATCTGAAGTAATAAATTGAAACAAGGTGAGAAATCTGTTTGCTACAGATAGAGTTCCAAAGTAGTAGGTTAATCTTGGACAAATCTGCTTTTGCCATGCTGGTACCAAAAATTACTAAATTTACCATGTGCTGGTGCTATCACAGCACATGATAGTATTCTTGGTCGTGACGCAACCTTCTACTGCATGATGCAGCTTTTTGACTGATGGTATCTGTATCAGGAGAAGTTCAAATGGCATTGGCCGTCACTGCAGCACTGTCGGTGTGGGTAGAAATGACCAGTTCTGGTCAACTCTTACCACTGTTAGTCAGGAGCCCGGGCTGTAAGTGGAAGTGTTTCATTGCTTACATGAAGTCAGCGGCTGCTTGGGGAACTGTGAATGTCAGTAAGAGACATTACCTGAAGCTGCTATTTTGGTAGCATTGTGAAGGGTGAACAAAAAGCAAAATAGAACTGTGCTAGCCTTTTGGAGTTGTAGGGAAAACAGGGTTTGAATAGCACATTGGTAGCCTGGAAGGTGTTCCAGATTATGAGAGGCATTTAGTATTCAGACTGTGCAAGGCTGGAAGCCTGAAACACAGCTGAGGAGTAGTGCTTCTTTGATATCTTACTGTTTCCCTGCATGGAGAGGAGCAAGCCAGCCCCACTTTTCAGTACTGTATCTGTCTGTTGTGCCGTTGTCATACCATGATTTTCACTCTCAGACTGCTTGTGTGTGTATTTATGTGTTTTTTTGTTTTTTTTTCTCCCTCCTGAAGATGACAACAGTTTGTCTTGCCTTCACATTTTCTGGCTATCTTGGAGTGTAGTGGAGGGCCAGACCCAAGCTAACATACTGCTGCTTCTCATGTGGCGTCATTTGGCTTGGAGCATGAGCACAGCACTCCTGCCTGCAGAGCATGGCACAGGCTCAGCACATCTGGTGACTTTGTACCCTGTTTGGCACCCTTTGGCTGGACCCTTTCATAGAAAAGATAAAAAGCTGACAACTAGTGTATGTGAACTTATTTTACGTTTACACGGCCACTTCAATTTGCTGTAAGTGTGGGTGGTGTCCTCCCTTCCCTTCATTCTGCGTGTTTCTGGCTGCTTCTGTTCTTTAGCTTTGACATTTCTGTAGGTTGCCCTGACTGGAAACACTATTGCTCTGCTTTCCACTCCCACTCACCTGTGTGCAATTTTTAGCAGTCCAATGAATGCCAGATTCAAGCAACTGGCTGTCCTGTAGGAGATGTAGAAGAAGCCTGGTTAGAAGTAGGGGCAGGGGGGGAATAAAATAATTTTACTACTTAAGGAAAATAAAAACAGGACCTGGGAATTATTTGGGGGGAGGCAGTGAAGGAAAAACACCATGGTCTATTAAAAAGAATGGTGTTCAAACAAGATGAAAATAGCCGTATAATAGAATGAGTAATGTACAGTTGTTGCTAATGCAGATTATTATTTCTGGAGCAGTAAGCTTTAGAAATACCATGTGTTTCTGCAGTCAAGGTGCTGTGGTAACACTTTGAGCTTTGGTACCTCATGGTCTGAGAGACTATCTCCCCTTCCCAGTGGTTACTTCTCACTTTTGTCACACTGGAGACGAAGCCTCTTAGCTCACCGCTTTGCTTCTGCTTCTAATTTCAGTTTGTGGCAGAGTAAAGGCATTCCCAATCCCACTCTTAATACAGGGCCTATTATGCAACTGGGAACTAACATCTGAATTACCTATGTATCTATAACCTCAGCAATGGCAACCCCAACAACAGGAGAAGTAATGCCTGTAAAAACAAACAAAAAACCCCTTAAAGTAAGATGAGGTGAAATTGAGGAACTCGTGTAATAGCAACAAAACAGAGGGAACTGATGCTTTCCTCCACATTTTTTTTTCATGTACTGTGTCTGAAAATTTCCTGCCTGCTTAAATATTGATTTCTGAGCTCTAACCCTTTTGCTGCTCAATATGTAATTTATGTTCCCTTGTTGTGCTTTTGCTGCAAGTCTGTGCTGATGCAGCAATCGTTGGTGTTTGCTAATAGTGGCTAAAGCTGCGGTAATAATAAAACTATATTATTTTACAGAACAGATTTTGAATCAACTGAAATGATTTAAACTTTTTTTCTTAGCTTGTGGTGAACTAATGAAACAACTCTATTCAGGAAACAATGAGATTTTTAATTTGGGTGTTTCTACCATTACTTGTATAGCTTGTTAACAGCAATATGAACAAGTATCTAATTATGATTAGTAAGGCTTGTTTCATCTTTTTTTTTTTTTTTTTTTTGCTTTTCCCCTCCATCCTGGCTGGGATTATTTTGTTCTGTTTCCCACCTTTCTATATAGAGATACTTTGAAAAGGCAAATCCTTTGTATTGGGGGTCACACAAGCCTCGTTTGCAAGTATGTAGGCTGTGAAGAGGCAATTGCTGAGGTGGATATATTAGAGAAGGAGCAGGTTTATGTCAGGTATGGGAACAGATTCAGTTGTGTTGGTTTGCCTCAAACGTGATATGTGTGTTTGTTTCTGAATCTTGTTTAATCATTAGCATGAGTAATGTTGCAGTCACAGATACAGTGACATCCAAAACTGTCTTCCTTTCTTCCCTGGACTCCTGGACTTGAAAGCATAAGCTCCTTTAAATATATTCTAATGTAGATTATAGAATATTATTCAGAAATAAAATTCATGAAGAATGTGACCTGCTAGGAAAAAATATTACTTTAAATTGCAGTGCATTTTTTTCATTCCAAGATGTGTTGCTTCTGCCCAAAGGTGGGTGGATTTTAATCAGATTTAAACTGTAGTTAAAATTAGCAAGTAAGAAAACTTGAATTAGATCATACATTTTTAACTTTGATTTGCATTTTACATAGTGTCTATTTTGGAGAAGAAAAAAACAGTAATCCCCTGCCCCATAGCCTTCCTCTTAAAGGGCTCTTGTCTCCTTCAAGAAGCCATTCACCAGAGCTGCCAGCCACAGCACAGGCTCAGATAGCCTAGCTATCAAAAGTCATGCAGTTCTCTGGTGGGGGCAATGTCTATGTTTTGTAATACTTGATGAGAAGCTGAGTTTTCCTGGAGGTGTTTGAAACCCCAAACTTCCTGAGGAGGTACAAGTGGAAGTACCTGTCGCAGGGAGGGACAGCACTGGCATCTGTCCAAAGAGAGATGATGGGTGTTTTACAGGTGAGCCCCATGCGTGACTTGGGAAGGGGTATGTACCTCTTCCCATACTCTCTTTTCAGTTTGTATACCCACAGTGTCAGTTTGGTTTACTCCCCCTTCTGTACAAGAGTTTGAGCCCTTTTCATTATCGATATAGCACGCGTGCTGGTTTCTTCAGGGCCTGTTGGAGCAAGCCATTGAGTTTCTTCCGAGAAGAAACCTGGGTCTAGGTGCTTAGAACTCTTTCTGGATATTTAGGTAGTGGCCACATTGCCTCACTCAAATTTACCGCTTCTCAGATGGGACAATCTTCTAATGCTATTACAGCTGTTCTTGTGTCCCAAAGTGTCCCCTCATGTTCTGCAGTTTACAATGCACGTGCTGTGCCTGAGCCGTCATGCTATAAATACATGTCTTAGGTGGACGCAGAATGTCCCTTTTACTATTTCCGATAGTGTGAACTGAAGCTAAAATGTCATGTGGACAGCAGTTGTCAGCAGGACTCCAGAGGAGGGCTGGGCCAGGTATGATGCAGTGTAGGCATGAGCTTGTCTTCTGCAGAGACGGCTGAACCTGGCCTGCATAGACAAAGCCAGCTGTCACCAGTTAGCTTGGAGGTTAAGGTTCACTCCCTGTGCCATCCACAATGGCAGGATAGACACAGTGGTGCACTACCCCGGTCAAGTTATCCAAGTATAAGCAAGAAAGAACAGAGGTTTCTGAAATAGGTTGCTCGTGGCAGTCAGTGCATCAGTGGAAAAGTGTACAGAAGACAAATATCTTACCAGACAGCTATGAAAACACCGGTCTACTTTTTCACTGAATGTTTTAAACCTGTCCTACCAGACATGAAAAAACCTGCCTGATATCAGGATGCTATTTTGTCTGGGGAGGTATAAGTAAGAAATACACTAGAGTGAAAAAAGCACAAGGGCGGGATTAATTTCATTTTTTTCTTTTTTTTTTTTTTTTTGTGTGTGTGCACTTTTGGTTTTGCTCTTTATGTCATGAAGGGAAGATGCATTTAGCTCTTGTTTCAGACGAAATAGTTTTTAAAGCTCTCAGTCTGTTCTACAGTATAAAATCACAGCTTCAGGAAAAAAATGGACAGAAGTGAAGAACTTGTACGTACACTTACAACGTACAATGCTGGACTATCCAGAAATACTCCAGCTAACCGTATTTATGTTCCTGAGGTAGGAGAGGTGGCCGAGCTCTCTACCCGCTATTAAGTTAGCTTGGTTGTATGCTGCACTGGGGCAGTTGTACTGGTTCAGGGACAAGTGTATTGCACAGTGCTGGGAAGACGTGCTTGTGTTCATGCATCTAATATATTGTGTGGAACCATGTATGCACCAAAGTGGTGATTACCAAGGGATTTGTGAGTACTTTGTCAATGCTTCAGTATTTTGCAGTTTAAAAAAAAAAAAACCTACAACAAAACCAAATAAAAACTTCCTCCTCTTCTTTTGTCTTCCTAAAGAGCAGCTATCAGGATATAACAGTTATTTACTCTATTTTAGATCAAACCATTTTTAACTCCCTGGAGGAAAAAAACCTAGCCACATATAAACACGAATCAGACATACCATACTATTTTAGAGGAAGCCAACAAACAGTATGAAGTAAGCATTTCTCTTGTGCATTTGGTTTCTCTTAACTGATTCCCACGAATGAGCAAGCACGTGGCACTCAAACAGAAGAAACTGTTGTCGTTAATCTTTCCTGTTTGGTATAGTTGATGTCTGCTAACCCAGCCTTTGCCTTCCATCAGCTTCTCCCATTGTGTGTGTGTTTGTACCAAGCTTGTGGTTCGCTTTGAGATCTCTGAACTCCTGGACTTTTGTATGAGAAAGAAAACATGTAGCTTAGTGATATCTGCAGTGCCAGTAGCGAATGTCCCTTGCGCAGGCAGTAGAGATGGCTTCCCGTGCTCTTTGTGCCTGCTGGCACAAGTGTCTTGGGAGTAGATTGCTTTGGCTCCAGGCTTTGTAGGTGGGCTCTCATCACTGTCCTCCTGACTGGCAGTAACAGTTCTGTTTTCTAATTAGCCTGCAGTTGCAGGTAGATATTAAGCCAATATAAGTTTCCAATTAGGCTGCAGCTTCCCAGGTCACAGTGAGCCAGCCTAATACCTTACTGTTGAGTAAAGGGATTATTATGCTCCTCTTTACTCCCTCTCCTCCCCTGCCTCCCTAGCTAGCTTTACTCATCAGAGCTTACTGAGAGCTGATACAACTCATTATCCCAAGGAAAATGTTGTTGTTGTTGTTGTTTTTCTGGATTTGGCTGGCTTAGTGAATTGAGTTGACTCATGGAAAGGTCTGACAAGCATCAGAGCCAGCAACACAAGGGACTGAAGGAGCTGGAAGGAGGAGAGGCATAGAAATGAGAGGAGAGGCAGGCAGGGAGTTGTTAGGTCATGCCACCTGTAAGCTGTAAGCAGCAGCTTGTGTTTTGAGTTTTGTGATAACTATAACGTAATTTCCACCCTGTCAGCCTCAAGTTTTTCATTGCATGGTCCTGCCAATGCCCTTGTATTGGATCTTGTGTGAAACCAAGAGATAAGTCCGTTCATCTCTAATCAGACAATGGATATATGCATTTATGTATAAGTGCCATTTCCAAATGTGGGGAACCATGTAAGTAACTTCTTTGGAGGTTTCAGTCAGGTGTATAGTCCAGACCTTTTGAGTGTATTGGTAGCACATTGTTGCAAAATGCTCTCCACTGGATTTCATTAAGTGTATAAGGAAGATGAGGTTGTCACCAATTAAAAAGTGATGGTTACGTGACTGCAGAAAGGGAACTGCTGCCTGCATCAAGCAAATGCAGCCTACTCAATAAAAAGGTTGGTATACCATGGCTTGAAGCATTCATGGGCAAAAGTGTACAAGGAACTTCTTAAACAAACAAAAAAGAGATTATTCCCTCTAGAATAAATAAATTTTGCAATCCTATCAGCTGATCTAGTATGAAAAGAAAAAACACTCCTTAAAATTATCATGTAAATTTACCTACATTTGTATAAAATTAATGTTACTCATAAAATATACAATTTAATTTACATATATAATTTATATTTATATAAAATTATATTCATGTAGTATTCATGTAGAATTTATATATAAGGAAGGTGAAAGAAGTAAAGCTACAAAACAGTACATAGCTTATGGGTAAGGATCAGAGGATAAATCAGCACAGGTGATATTACAGTGAGTATCTACTACAGTCTGTCAAGAATGGGAGACAGATGAAGCCTTTATGCAGAGACTCAAGAGAGGTGCCTACCTTCACAAACAAGGAAGATCTGTTGGTGTATGGTTGAGGGCAGCCTCAGCTGAAATGACTGTGAGACTTAAGTTCAAGATCCTGAGAGGAGTCACCAAGATGAACAGCAGAATTAAAACGCTGGACTTTTGAAGAACAGGGACTTGCTTGGCAGGATCCCATTGGGAGGTGCCCTGAAGGGCAAAGAGGCCCAGGAGAGCTGGTTGATCAAGGACAGCCTCTTGGAGCACAGGGATGGACTGTTGCCTTGTGTAGAGAGTTGAGCAAGCATGGCAGAAAGCCATGATGAATAGCTGAGCCCAAGCACAAAAAGAAAGTGCACAGAGACAAAAGGGGGAGGCTACTTGGGAGGATACAGAGACGTTGCCTGCTTATGTAGGGATGGAGTCAGAAAAGCCAAAGCTTATCTGGAGTTGAAGCTAGCAAGGGAGGTGGAGGACAACAGGAAAGGTTTCCTCCATAAGTATACATTGGCAGCAAGAGGGAAGCTAAGGAGATTGTTGGCCCATTCCTCAGCGAGGTTGGAGATGTAGTGATAAGGGAAAAGTGGATGTACTTGATGCATTCTTTGCCTCGGTTTTCGTAGGTAGGACTTATCCCCAAGCCTGGCAGGTCCTGGAGTCTGCTGGCAGAGTCTGTGGGAGTGAGGCTGCACCTGCAGGAGGTGAGGACAGAGTTAGGGATCACTTGACCACTTGGACATGCACAACTCTGTGGGACCAGCTGGCATGCATCCAGGAGCTGGCTAATGTCATTGCGAGGCCATTCTTTGTTATCTCCAAAAGGTTGTGGCCCTTGGGGGAGACTTCTTAGGACCTGAAAAAGGCAGTATCACGCCCATCCTCAAGATGCATGAGAAGAAGGATATAGGGAACTACAGGCTGGTCTGCAGCCTTCCCCTGGGAAGGTGATGGAGCAGATCATTATAGAAACCGTTTCCAAACACATCAAGGACAAGAAAGCGGTTGGTGGGAGCAGCCAACATGGGCAAATCATACCTGATCAGCCTCACTGCTTTCTGTGATATGAGGTGCTGTGAACAAGGAAAAGGCAGTGCATCTTGTATACCTTGGCTTTAGCTAGGCCTCTGACACAGTCTCTCATAGTTTATTTATCACTGAACTGGTGAGATATGGGCTCTGCAAGTAGACGATGAGTGGAAAATTGGCTGGATGTCCAGGCTCAAAGTTGTGGTTGGGGGTGCTAATGTCTTCAGTATGCTGGAGGGCAGGGCTGTTCTCGGAGGGTCCTGGACAGGTTGCAGAAACAACAGGTTACAGAAACGTGCTGTCAGGAACTTAATGAAGTTTAACAAAAGGAGATGCAAGGTCCAGGTCCTGGGGAGGAGCAGCAATCTCATGCACCAGCACATCCTGGGGCTGACCAGGTGGAAAGCAGCTTTGCAGAGCCTAGGGGTTCTGGTGGACCATAAGCCAGCAATGCATATTTGTAGCGAAGGTGGCTAACAGCCTCTTGGGCTGCAGGAGACAGCAGGTGGTCCTTCCCCTCTGCTCAGTGCTGGTGAGACGTATCTGGACTGCTGTGTCTGGTTCTGGGCTCCTCAGTTTGAGAGCCACGGGTATACTGGAATGAGTCCTACAAAGGGCTACCAAGCTGGTCAGGTGCTAGAGCACAGGACATCCAAGGACAGGCTGACAGAGCTGGGCCTCTTCAGCATGGAGAAGAGAAGGTTCTGGTGAGACCTTGTCTGTTGTCTAGAACTGCCTGATCGGAAAATTTGGAAAAGGTGGAGCCATACTCTTTTCTCACAGTGATAGGATGAGGGGTAGTGGACACAAGCTAGGATATGGCAAATTTTGGTTAGATATGAAGAAATATTTTTTACCATCAGAGTGGCCAAACAATGGGTCAGGTTCCTAGAGAGGGTGTGGGATCTTCATCTTTGTAGGTGTTAATGACCTGATAGGCCTGCTGTGTAGTTTAGCCTGATTTGAGCAGTGGGTTGGACTAGAATGACCTCCAAAGGTCCCTTCCGACCTGAACCACTCTGTGACTCCGCGAAAGCAGGTATATGAGGATGCTGATGAAGAATGAATATAAATCAATGATTAGAAAATTAAGGTAATGAAAACTAAACAGGAAAAATAGACAGGCAAGTTGAACAAAATAGAAGGAAAATTGTGTGGGTTTCTGCCTGCCACAAATTGGTATTAGCAATGGTAGTACAGACCTGAATGAGTTGAGAGTTCTGCTCAGGAATAGACACATTGCAACCCTCCTTACTCAGGTAATAACATACTTTCTTCTCCCACCAGTAATTGGGATATCAGATGGCAACAGCTAAAAAAATAAATACATGTTAAGTCTGTAGGATGGTATAATTTGCATGCAGGACCCTTTGAATCAAAACCTTGATCCAAGACTTTTCCAAGCTATTGATACTAATTTTTTAAGGTGGGCTAGATTTTTTTTTTAAAAAAACACTATAGATTATTCCATGTTTTTGTGCTTTTCATTTTTAAATCTGATTGTGAGCTTGTTGATGTGATGTTGTCATTTTATGACATTTTATTTTATTTTCATTTTTTTTAAAGATTGCAAATGAAGAAAAACTTTTGGTGCCACTTAAAATAATCTGCTTGGGAGGCAAATGATATGATATTGTCAGCAGAGCAGTATCATGGGATGAATGAGGCTTAAAGGTGGTAGCATAAGTAGATTATTTTTTTTGGTTTGTTGTTGTTTTTTTGTTGTTTGTTTGTTTGTTTTATGAAGGTAGTGTTTTATTTACAGAGCACTCCTTGTTTTGGTACCTGTGTTCTGTCAGCCATTTATGACTAAGTGTATTTGTGGGACTGCAGCTTGAAAAGCAATGACTCAAAAGATCTCGGGAATCACAGGCTGTCTTACAGCCACGTATGGATCTAAGTACGGTTGGAGTATAAATTGTTGGTGGGCAGATGCAATTGTGTCTGCAGTGAGCGTTTGCCCTTGCGATATTGTCCATTTCAAAACCAGATGCTGACAAATGGGAAAGAACAGAGCAGCGAGCAAGGTTAAGGATTCAGAAAGTGCCTCTCGGTGAGATTGAAGTGACGGTCTCTTCAGTCAATTTGAAAGAAATTTCAGCTCTTGTGAGGATGGCTGGAAAGTGGCTGCGTGAGGAAAAGCTTTAATTGGTGTTAGCTATTTAACCCAGTCAACAAAGACATCATAGTATCCAGTGATTGTAAGCAGAAGTGATATAAATTCTCCTTCAGCCCTATTTTAAACATTTCTTTCCCCAGTGAAAGGGAACATTAAAATGATTTTGGTTAGTTTAGATTTTTTTGTTGCTTGTTTTGTCACTTCTTAGTTTTCAGTGACTCTAATTGGCCTACTTCAGATCTTGGTTTTGTAGCTTGTTTACGTATTTATTAGTTTCCACATGTGCAATGTGAAAAAAGAGCTATCTCTTCTGTCTGAAGTGGAGAGGTGATTGCATGGATGTGTGCTATGAAGGTGCAAAATGAGTAATGAGCTAGAATGCAAAACCCTGATGTGGGAAAAAACAGACGTGGGAGGTCGCAGCCATGCTGGAGAGACACACGCATGCCTCCTCAAGGGACCTGCAATATTAGTATGTTATTATATATTATTTGTATAATATCTATTTATTTAAGGTATGCTTTGATAAGGTTTTAATAAAGAAACATCATATGAAACAGCTTATTAAACTATACAAAGCTGCTCAAGCAGTACTGCTAGCTTCTTGGTTCTGGAGCTTCATGTGCAATAGAGAAATTAGTTTTTAGAGGTAATAATATTTTGCAATCTTGACCTTTTTAAGATAGAGGATCAAAATGGGTAGTTTCTTTGCCATTATGACAGCTGGGGCAGGCGTGTATTTTGGTGAGCAGGCCTTTGTTAAACCAGGGATTTGACCAGATCTCTCAGGTAGGCTTCCCAGTGTCAGCTAATGGGTTATGAGAAAAAGTCAAAATCACAGTCAGGGGTTAGTGAGGGTTGTAACTTTTTCATTAATAAATCGGAAATAGTAGCTTTGGGGGGAGAGCAACATGGTATCTCAATACAGCATTCAGTGTTTTCTGCTTAATGTGAGCAAGAAATAGCGACAGCATTACGAAGAGGAGGGAAGCAGTATACTCGTACAGATCTTTGCTAAGTGTTTCCTATCGACTTCTGAAAAGGCAACTGGGAAAAAAAATCTTTGCTGCTCTTTTTTGAGTCATGTGTACTGACTGTTACTGGGTTGCTTGGAGACTTTAGCTGACTTTCCTGCTGGGAGAAACTTTCAAATATATCTGACTTAAATAGATGAACACTTATCTTCAATGTGCTTTGATAGCCTCCTTTTAACAAGTTTCCTGTTAACAAAGATATTTGCATTTAAATGTTTGTCTCTTGCATCCATCTGCTCCATCTCGTTGATCCTTAACTGAAATCCTAATTATGATAGCATTTATGATTGTTCCCCAAGTAAACTGTGATATCACTCATACAGGTTCTAACATCACTACAGCAACATTTGAAAAGGTAAAGTTGAATTTTTACACCTTTATTCAACAGTGTTTTACTGAACTGGAGGGAGATGTAATGTGATGCATGGTTGCCATAATGAATAGGTACTGAATTCAACAGATGAATGAAGTATGGTTATTATGCATCTTACATTCCTCAAGTGTGGAGTAGGTTACATTGGTTTATATTTTATTCAGATATGGTCCATTGAGTTTTTACTTAGGTAAAACAAAAAAAAATGAATTAGTTGGAAAAAAAAAATGAAGAAAACCCTTTGTTTCTTGGAGGGAAAGGAAAGAAAATTATGCAAGCCAGAATCTTGTGGAACTAGAACCTATGATACATTCAAAATAGTGTAGAAAATTGTAGTTTCTTTAAAGAGTTGCGTAAGGGTTTTTGTAATATACCTAGCTGCATTCCTATAGATAACTGCTCAGGATACTGCAGCATGTTTGCAGAAGAAACCGTATAGCGTTTGGAGTGTAATTTTCTTTTTTTTTGGTCACTGTGTTAGTCTTGTTGAAGGTGAACAAATACGAAAACAATTCCCTCTAAGTTAGTGGTATAAAAGCTTTGTTGGGGTTGTGGGGGGTGTTACATCTTCATGATCTGTCTGTCTTCCTGCACTTCGAGACTCAGCATGACTTGTTAGAAATGTACTGAAATCTTTTGGGGGTATGTGGGAGTTACAATGAAGAAAATTGACTGAAAGGAACAGAAGACTAAGTATCAGCTGAAAATAAGATGTTATGTGCTTCCACCCCTTCTTCCGAATACAAACTGTAAAACTAAAAAACTTGGTCTAGTAATTTACTTCTCTTTAAAATTCTAAGTGAGATTGGACAGTTACATGTGTTAGTTACATGTGACAGTTACAGAAAAAGAAAATCCAGAGTTAATAAAAAACTGTGAAAGTAGTAGTCAAGGAATTTTATTTACAAGATTATAAGATCTGAAGCTGGTGGATTGAATGTTTAAATTTATTTGGCAGGTTTCATAAATACTTTATAATTTTGTTTAAAAGTTTATATTTTGAAAAATTTTGAAAAGTAAAACAAAGGCATGATCTAATCTAAAATAAAAGTATTTTTTAATGTGGACCACTACACTTCTGTATTTTCCATTACTAAATTTAACTCCTATACTATATAGCAGTCTGCCCTCAGATCGTTTCCAAAAATATTAGGGAATGTTTTATGCTAAATGTTAACCAAAAGTTGCTTTTAATTCATCATTTACGACAACAAAGTCTTTGTTCTGTAATGTCATCAGCATATTAGTTTCCTGTAAGATCTAAAATGCTATAGATCTTGAAAAAGCAAACTTTGATCAAAGATCTGAACTTGAAATATCTATACTAATTCTTCCCATGTTTGGAGTTGATAGCATAGTGAATGGTTCTTGCATTAAATAAGCAAGTTAATTTTAATTTTTTAAAAACCCTACAGTAATTTACATGCTTCTCTAACGCCTCTGTACTTGATTGAAATTTATAATAGGAAGAAAAATTACATATAATGATGTTTGTCTTTGACCTTCCATGTTAATTAAATGGTAACTATCTCTAGTTCTGTTTCATCACCTAAATGATGAAAAACATTGAATTTGTACTTTGTCATTTCCTAGCCATCCTTTCCCCTTTTTGCTCTGACTCTTCCCCCTCCCACTCTCCTGAAATACTTTAACCTATCCTTATGTATATAGGCACAAGGTCATTCAATAAAAGGATGTCCAAAGCTGCAGCAACATGACTTCAGTGCTTTACATTCAGTTTGTTTGCTTGGATTAACATATATGCACAAGATCTTAAGGATTCTACTACTGCCTTCATGTCTTTCCCTCCCCCAAGCACCTTCCTATGTGCTAAATGAGACTAAGTGATGCACTAAGGAAGCCTGAGGCAAAAGAACAAGCAAGCATTTTTCATACATATTTGCACTGCTTATCAAAAAAAATTAATGACTCGAGTTTTAATCTCTCAATTTGATGAGATGCCAGCCATTTGCAGAATTCTTAATTGACCTTTGAAATATAAATCAAGGAGTTATTCACCAAATTAATTCTTCTGAAAAGAAGTCCTGAAGACGAAACTCTCCATGAGTAGGTGGGCATGTTGGAACACAGTGTAAATAAGGAGTATGTAAAATGACCCAGAGTTTGCAGGATGATTTGTTTGCTCTTTATTTACAGAAGACTGACTTAACATGTAACGATAAAGAACTGCTCCCGTCGTGTTAAAAGTGAGAGCATAAAGAAAGCTAATGTTGTCATGGTATATGGCAAAATTTAGGTTGAATATGTTTGATTTGGAATTTGTGTCCCTATCATAATGAGGGAGATCAGAGACACCGAATGGCTTTTTTGGCTCAAATTTTATTCTGTTCAAATTGGTGTGACAAAGACCAAGTCTCCTGATGCTTTGAGCTTCGTAAGATCACAGCTGATCTTCTACATCTGAATGAAACAAATGGCTAGATCACCAATGAAAATGCTTAGATGTTTTTACTGAAAGCAGATATTTTTGCTTTTAAAAGAGTTCCTCTACCCAAGGGTTTTCTCTTGACAACTTGCTCAAATATACAGTTCTTACATGATGCTCCATTTTTAGTCATGGGCTTTCTTTCATCTGGTAGGCTCCCTGCCTAACAGTAGCACTGTGTTACTTTCCTCTAAATCTGACCAAATGTATAGTCTTGCTCATCAGTGAATTACGAAATTGAGGAATCTTATCAATGTATGTAAATACCTGCAGGGAGAGTGTAAAGAAGAATGAGCCAGGCTCTTTTCAGTGGTGCCCAGTGACATGACAGGAGGCAATGGGCACAAACTAAAACACAGGAGGTTCTGTTTGAACGTCAGGAAACACTTTTTTATTGTAAGGGTGACTGAGCGCTGGCACAGGTTGCCCAGAGAGGTTGTGGAATCTCCATCCTTGGAGATGTTTGGAAGCTGTCTGGACACATGGTCCTGGGCAACTGGCTCTAGGTGTCCCTGCTTGAGCACAAGGTTTGGACCAGATGACCTCAGAGGTCCCTTCCAACCTCAACCTTCTCTTATTCTGTGAAATCTTTGCATTTAGTTTTCTTATTTTTTGTAACTGGGGAATACTTTTAAAATAAGATTTACTGCTTCTGAACAGCAAGACAAAGGAGCTTTCCTGCTCTTAAAGTATTGTCCAGAAAGTATTGTTGTGGTGTGTTTATATGGAAGCAGATTTGGTTTTGTCTAGACTTCTACTGAGAATAAAACTAGAAGATCATTGGAAGACCCATTCCCTTCTTAAGTGCTGCACGGCTATTATGATTCTTATGTTACTTTTCCCATCTGATACAAGCGCTGTTGCTTACAGTGAGTGTAACTCAAGTGAAATGTAATTTTATGCCATTTTCTTTTTTTTTTTTTTAATAATCACAACTTTAGCATGATTTTTCTGATGGATTTCTCATGTTGGCAGTGTTAATTTATATACAGTTTCCTGGGGCAACACAGACAGTTTTATTATTGTCACGGCTTTTCATTCTAACAAAAATTCTACAAACAGGTAGCATGCATGTCAATATTGGAGATGTATGAGAGAGAGAGAGAGAGAGGAGGAAAGAGTAGATTTGTTCAAATTTTCTTCAATCTTTGTCAAAGTTTTTTTAAAATTTAAATGTAGCTGTAAAATAAATCATTTTCGAAGATGTAATCTACTCTGAGATAGTAGAAGTTTGTAAAATTGCAGAAGGGATGTATAATTTTATTTTAGTGTTTTTAAAGTTTGAGGTTTATGACTTGCCATATTGTATTAAGTGTATGCATAAATTGCAGTGCATTGTGCAGTTAACAGACACGATATAGTAATTTCAAGTCTTTAAGCACTTTATTAAGGGATGGAGAAATTGGAGATTTTTTGCTATCCAAGAGAAGAGAACATAATTAAAGGAGGCGCAAACCCACATTTATAAGATATATGGCACATCTGGCAGCTTGTGTGAAGATAATATGTTTGTTTGGCTGTGGGAATGCCTGCAATTGTATCTGCCAATCTGACACAGTAGGAGTTTAGCTAATGAGGTTGCCTAGCAAAAAGTGCATCAGGAGGAAGTCAGGGTTAAAAATAAGCATACATATGAAGAGAGAGCAAAAGATTTATAATGGATGTAGAACTGTTCCAAGTTGTTATGGCAACTAACATTTTAGACCCACAATTACATAATAACAATGCTGCCAATCCTAAATAGATTGCATTTTTGTTATGTGTTTTTCTTCAATATTTTTAAAAAAATCTTGAGGTATTTTCTAAAATATTCAGTATTTGAAATACTTTGTCAATGATTATGTAAAGTCCATATATTTTCATTTCTGTAGAACTACAGTGAACAACAATATACAACTTAATGGAATAAATCTAAAAACTAAAATACAGGAAAACTATGTGTGATTTTGATACCAAAGTAATTTTTTTTTGCTTAAACCTGAAAAACAGATATAAAGATATAAATCCTAGTACTGTTAGCTTAGACTTAAATAATGGATTTTTTTAACTTTTAAAAATCAAGCTAATAATGCTGTTTACTCTCTTGGGACAGTTTGTAGAAAAACCTTTGAAAACATACAGAAATAACAACCAGAATGCATAATGTAGTTATTTGCCCTAATTGTCCCAAAAGAGAGAATAAATCTATTTTATTCCTGCCACGTCTTGACGTCATGTTTTTCAGAAAGTCTATTGAATAGATGATATGAGAAATTAAATATAATAGAGTTGCAGTTCTTCCAAGAGTGAAGAAAAAATTTAAGTATGAGCTTTTCTCATAGCTGTGTTTGACTATTTCTTGTCCCTTAAGAACTTACTGTGTCATAACACTATTTTAAGATTTGGCATAAACATTACTAAGTTTGATCAAATCGTAATAAAAGTAATAGTGACATACGCATTTACTGTTTAGAAGCCACCTTGGAGTGGTCATAATATGATATATGCGTAGTCTGCTTTCAGTCTGTTCTCATTTTAGGCTTTATTTTTTCTTTAAGGAAAGCAGAGTTCTACTTTTTTTGCCTGATGTAGTATAGGGAATTTCCTACATCATCTGTGCAGGAGGGATGAGACAAATAAGGGAAGGTAGTCACTGTAATCCAGAACTTGCCACTTTTTTTACCAAGTGGGCTGAAGCAAGATGGTACTTCAGTTATTTGAAAAGAGCGTGAAGATGTTGAAGACCACCCAAGGAAAGTAAACAGCTCCACAGACATGCTTAGGTACAGCCCTCTGTTTCTTGCAGGAGGAGCTGTGGCAAGGTACTAAATATTTAAAGAAAACTGTCATTCTGCCCATCTCAAAAATTGTGAAATTGTCATCCTGGTTTAATTAAGTGCTTTTGTGACACTTGGAGCACTGCCTTGCTCACTGGCTGACAAGTTTTTCTTGACTAAGAAACAAGCAATGTGGGTGTACTTAATTCTTCTTCCAGCTCAGACTACTCCATGGTGGTGTGCCTTAAGTTCTTTAACCCTTCAGTTTTTCACGTGTGCAAGGACTGAGTTATACAAGTTGCTTGGTAAATCAGTGGACCTTAAATTGTTTGAGTCTTGCATACAATTCTTGTTGTGTTTAAGAAGACTGGATTATGTTCTTCCATCATTTGTGAAGGTCATTACTAACGTCACCAAACTGTTGGATTTATATTCCTGCCATGGCAAGGACAAGCAATTGCTTAATACTCCTGAGTCCAGATTAATGAGCATTACAAGTACTGAAAACTATTTACTCTCCTGTCTTTCTAATAAGGGCCTATTTACAATAAGATGAAGAGAATTGGTATTGGTAAGTGTGACATTTGATATATCACAGGCATGTGTGCATAAAATGGTCACATCAGGTTTTCTGATAATTTGAAAAGTAGGGAATCAAGCTGGAAAGAAAGCTGACAGCCTGATAGAGACGGCTTGAGTTACAAATTCAAGCTTTGTTAGCCATAATTGAAGAATGAGGTTACCGGTAATGCTCAAGGTCTTATTTCTTTATCAAAAGTATTAGGAAAGAAAATTATGTACCAACGAGGAAAACAGGAAAGAGTATAAACCCAGGAACATTAAATGCAATGTTGCAATACGGCTCTCTAAGGCAGGTTTTTAGTAGGAACTTGCTAAAAGCTTAGGATTTAATTAAAACCCCAACTTTTTGTGAGACATCAGAAGCAAAGAGCTCAGAGGTGGCTATTGTGTAGAACAGATATTGAAAGGTTAAAAAGACTATTCCAGGTCACCTTATTAATAACTGAACATGTTATTTAAGCTGTGTATACACAGTAGAGGAACTTTTCCATATGCGAACATCTGTGGGTGTGTTTATAGGAAGTCCCTGTAGCGGGGGACTGTCTGTTGCAAGGAATCACTGACAACAGCAATGATGTTCCAGACATCCGAAAGACACTCCAGTGTGAAATTGTGGAAGCGTCAGTCGGTGTCCTGACCATTGCTGACACTGCAAGGTGACAGGTCTGGTGCTAACCTTTGAAAAGGCCTAGAGTAGGAAGTAGGAAAAATAGCCAGTCTTCACAGTGGGAAAAGTTATCAGTAGGGTTTCCAAAGTATGTCCTATGACCTTTGCTGTTCCATGTCAGAAATGCTTTGTGAAATGGGGTAGATTCTGGGACTAAAAAGTTGCCATGTAAAATAAAGTTACTTAGGATGATTAAACCTACAGGTGATTCCAGAGAGTTGCAGAAGACTATCATTGAGTGGCTGGATGGTATTAAACTATTAAGTAGTGTAAAACACAATGCACTAATTTAGTTGTCCAAACTGTGGAATAAGGTTTTTTTCACTGTAGAAAGTGCTTAGCAAATAGTGAGTCAAATATTGTGTTACTGTGAAAAGCACTGGGTGAGAAAATGGAAAGCATTTGTAGGCTACAGGAAAATTGCAGCTTTGTGCGGCATGTGGACCTTGCCCGGTGGAGAGTAGAGGCAGTAGAGGAAGACTGGTCTTATTAGTACTACTTTTGCTAAATAGGGGAAGAAAAACCTGCAATTGCTGATGCTCCCTTTTCCTAGGCAATCTTAGGGTAGCACTTAGATGTGTGTCAATATGTCCATGCAACAGGCTGCAGGTCATGGCCAGCCTGTGGGTTGGTCAATGCTTGCTCAGGTGGCATGATCTTCTAGTCCAACTCAGCTTTACTAGAATTACCTTTGCATGTATACATGTATACTGCTGTTTTAGATCTGTTAAAATACTGCTTTTTGAAAGACCCTTAGCTTTGCCGTAGTTTGTAAACCTTGCATAGCATTTGTTTTGGCCATTTTGCTCTGTTATTGTGAGCACACAGGAAAGATGTGTTATGTGGTTAAGGAGAGCATGGTCAGGTGGTGGGCATGGGTTGATGGAGTTTTCTTTAACAAGGTGGCTGTGTAAATCGATGCTTTCATCTCTTCACGTGATCAGAACTGCATTAGGTATTATCTAAAATGATATGACATATCTAAAAAGATAAAGAAGCAGAATAAAGAATGAAATGGGGATAACAACTGATGAGACTGTTCCTAAATTTACTTCAAGGTGATGAATTTTGAAAAACACCAAGTAGTCTAGAGCAACTTGAGCAAGACAAGTGAGAGGGCATTTATGTTGCACATGACATAAAGCCATGGAAGAAAGAGCTCTTCTGTATTCATATATAGTATTCTTAGACTACCAGAAGTAGGGTGAGACAATGAAATCAAGCAGCACATCACGATGAAGGTAGGTACGCATGTTTGCGCATAATGAATTGTTTTGACAGATGAAAGTATAGCTGAATTAAAACAAGTACTTGATGAGTCAATGAATGACAGGACTCTTAGTACAAGAGTTCAGTTACAAAGTGTGGCTTGTGAAGTTCCTGATCTGCTTGCTGGAAGAATGAACGTGGGAAAAAGATTAGTCTTTTTCTTGTGCTGTTCCTTAAACATCCCAAATGGCCAGTGTCATAATTATTATGCTCTTTTAATGTTTCATTAAATAATGGAAGAGATGATTTCAGAAACTCCTGTTCACTACTTTCTCCAGCTCTATCCAGGCATGACTTGAAAAAGTGAGAGAAAGTGGCTGGTTCTAAACTACATTTGGGAAGCAAAGGTGTTGGCATGCTAGATCGTGTTCAGTTTTTGATTTTACCAGGTGATGGGCCTGGTGTGGAGTAGCCCACAACTGGATCAAATGATAATAAAAGTAGCTTTAAAGTGTCTTGTGAAGCTGCCCCTCTAAGTAGCTTCCTGCAAGTTCTTCTCTTTTCCAAGCAACAGGGAATGGAAATGACTACAAACTACGATTGTTTCTGTGGTGGGTAATAGCAGGACCTGAATACTCTGTTTCACACTTCATGGTGTAGTGGAGGCTGCAAGAGGTGTCCTGGGAACTAGCTTGTAGTCGTGGATATTGCTGAACAGACTGGCTGTTGAGTTGAGCAAGGAGAACTGACTCAGAAACTGCTCGTTAGAGGAAACCTGGATTATCGCAGGACTATGCTTTCTGAAAGGTGTGGGGCCTGGTTGGGTTTAGTGATCGTTAATTTGCATAACACCTTCAGCATCTTGGATTGGGGATACTTGAAGTAGAAGAAGTTACAGAAGGGAACTGTGAGTCTGCATTCATTTTATGAAACAATCTGTCATTTTCTGAGTGGTAAGTTACGTAGTTCTGTGGTGTCTTCAAATTAATAGAGAACTTGAGTAATCAGAAAGGTATGAATCACTGATTAGCATATTTATATAGTCAAGAGTACTGTTGTCTGTCTAGAATTGATTAAAAATATATTTTTATGGTAACAGGATGTAACTGAAACAAAACATAATTAATTTTTAAAGTGCATTTAAAATAATTATCTTTTTGCCTTTCCTTCCTCTTTCTGCACTGGAATGCAGGAAAGCAAAAACCAGCTTTGTTTTTCATTCATATAGGTGTGAATTTTGGTTCAAACAAAAATATTCTGTAAAAAAAATTACAAACAAAAGTGTTGACAAGCTGTCTAGCTGTAAACGGACAACCATGGGTTTTGCATCCCCTTCTACTACACAGAATATTTGATTTGATAGTCTCATAAAGAGTTTATGAGAAAAAAAAACCTGGATGCTGTCTTTCTGCCCCTGATTATCTTCTCCATCTTGTTGAAAATTTAGGCAGCAATGGACCAGTTCTGAAATTAGGTACGCTGGAGAGATGCATCTTCAATCAGCCTCGTTAGCAGTAGAGCACTAACAAGGGAGAGGAGTCTGGTAGGCAGCTTCTAGGAAGCAATGCACAGCAGAGTTGGCTTGTTTATACATCTTAGGTATCTCCCTTTACAGGCTTTCAAAAATAGTGAAGTCTTTTGTGTATATACTACCTGTTCTTTTGCACTGAGAAAATAAACAAACAAACAAAAGTCTTGTCTTTCCCTTGTAAGTTACATGGTCTTCCTAAAGAATGTTTTTATCTCTTTGTTTCAGTACATGTTTTTACCATTACTATGTTTCTCCCTCAATTTAGACTGTAGTTTCTTCAGGTTAAGGAGCAAGTTTATATGTACAGAAATAGCCGTACCCACTCAGATTCTCATATAATTCATTTTCTGAATAAGTATTGTTAAGCTGTGAGTTGCATGGACTGGAGAGGCTGCCTGGTTACTGTTGGCAAACAGCTTAAGTGTAGGGCTAGCAAGCTGAATGGTAACTCACTGGAGAGGATTCTCTAAGTCTGCTCAGTAACACGAGCTCAAGCAGCTTGCTGCTTTGATATGTGCATGTGTGTTTTGAAGGTTTTGTCTTCTTTTGAAGGATTTGTCTTGTTTCTTAACTTACTAAAACATACTGATCGGTCAACTGGAAGTACTAAATTGTATGAAAAAGTAAAAAAAAAAAAACCAAACCCAAAAAAACAAAACAGAAAAAAAAAAACCAAAACAAAACCGTAGCTTTTTGCATTCTCATAGTTTTTTGCATTCATTGAGTACTTGAAAAACCCAAGCATTATCCTTGCTTGTCATTTGTAGTAGTCTGGAGGGTGTTCATGCTAGACAAGAATTGGTTTCTTTACAAGTGGTAATTTCACAGGTTCCTAGTTTCACTGTTTTTGCAAAAAGACTTTATCCAGTAATAAAATTAAGCTGTAATCAATTCTTCTATTAGATTCAAAGTTTTTATAGACTTGAGCAATAGGGAGTGTCATGAAATACACGTTGAAGTTGATTTCAATGCTTTGTTGCCAGCCCTTCTTGGTGTCATTCTGCCCCCAGTTCCCAGAGGGGTGCAAATTCTAAGATATTCTTGAAATGGCAAATTCTTAGATATTTTTCAGAAGGAGCTGAAATTCAGCAGGGAGTCCAGGTTTGGCAAAACAGCTTAAAGTTTCATGTAAGTAGTCTTTTATGCGTTATATGGCTGTAGTGGATATTTGTCTAGTTCCCTGTGAAATACATTTTTTCAGAGATGATAATAATTTGATTTATTTAATGTTAATGCACAGGGCTAAGTTCAGTGCCATGTTGCATTTGCCTTCACAAGAAAAGCACCGTGTATTGAGCAGGCTCTATTAGGGGAGGCAGTGTGCATGGACAAAATCTTTTTGTAAGATGTGGTGCAATTCGTATGGACCAGAAAGGACCTGTGGCAGGCTGAATCGCTTCAGCAGCATGGCAAAACGTTGCTTGGCAATAATGGTAGCACAATACGCATGCTGGAGAGCAGGAAGAAGATGGGAAGTAGAACTGATACTTTGCAGTGGTGGAAGAGATTTTGTCTCCCTCTCACAAAAAAAAATATCTAGAAATAGGTGGGAAAGGTCACATTAATAGTCAAAGGTTTGGTGACAAGCAGAATTAAGGGGACCAGGGCTGTGTTTGCTGTGCTGTGCTGTCCATTTCTCCAACTGCTGCAGTTCTTAGGTATTTTACTATCAGTACTGGTATCTCAGTTCCAAGGTGTATTTTTTTTCTTGGTAGAAGGTGAATGATAACATATTTTAAAGGGTTGGTAGTGTTTCAGTAGGATTGGTTGATGTCGGAGGAGTAAAAAATGAGTTCTCGTCACCCCTACCGCCCATCCAACGCTGGATATGGGGTTTTCTCGTGAATGTGGCTTGCGCATAAGGCATGTTTTATTTGAAGAACTCACAACAAACAGCCTCCTCATTCCCCTCACACCACTGCCCCCACAAACCCAGAAAACAAAGGCAGTTGCTCAAAATCTGATTTATTACAGTGTCTTAAATAAAGAATTTAAAATAGCACATTTTTAAAGAAAATAGTCATCATACAGTATCATGCCAGTTTGCTTCATGACATTAATACTGCACATTACAACTGCATCAATGTATGAGAAAAGGGTAATTTTTGTGTTATTTTCCCTTGGCACTTATAGAGTGAACAGTGTTTCTGAAACCTCAGAATTATTATTGAGACCCCTAATACTCCGAATTATTTCTGAATGAAGTGCCAGTTTCTCTTCAACCGTCCAGTTAACTCCTGTTCTCTGCCCCCTGTTCTAGCCTGTTCTACTTACTAGATGCTGTTTTCTTTTCTCTGCGCCTCTACATTTTGGATTTACAGTTTTATTTTTTATGATTATCAATCTTAATAAGAGACATAAGACACTGGAGAGGCAAACTGGGAATCCTTGTGATTTTATTTCAACAATTTTAAACACTTTATACCTCCCCTACTCCTCTGTGAGATATCCATACCCTCCGTTTATATATTCTCTATAGCTAAGCCCTTTGCAGAAATATATAACAATATCAGTTAATTTGAAAGGTAGGAAATTGTTTGGGTTTTATTTTTTTTCCAAAATATGGAGCTAGAAGTGGAATAAGTAATAATTTTTTTTCACTTGCATGTGTGTCTCTGCAGTAAATCCACAGGAATGTTACAGGCTTTTCTTATCGACATCTTGAACAAGCAGATCAGAGATTCATAAGATAACTAGAAACGATTTAGTGAGAAGAAAAACAATAAAAAAGAAAATCTCTAATGTCATGTTAATCTCCAGATGAGATGCTGTAAAGCAAGCTTGGCAGCCCTTTTTTAGTTACTTCCACAGCTTTTCCATCAGGACTCAGAGAGGGACAGAGAGCTTCAGGACACCTGTATTGGTCTCGATATGTGTGTTCTCCTCCATTTAATCCTTACTCAGGGAAGGCCAAGGAGAGCCCCGAGCGTGGCTCGTTTGGGGTTTTTTTTAAGGCTGTTTTCACTGCTCATGAAATATTTGAAGTTTTTCATAGTCTGGAGGCTTAATTATCTAGCTATCCACAGACAAGGACTAGAAGAGTTGTTCCCAGTCTAGTCTTCTATGTGTTGCTTGTGTGCCTACTTATGTGGAACAAAAACCCTTAAGTACTTTGTTTTTATTGCTTATTCACTTAATGATGTCTCTACTGAAATTAAAGTAATAGAGAGTGTTTTTTGTGAGGCAGATATTGCCCTTAAGTGTATTGAAGTCACTAAATTGATGCTATCTACCGAAGGATTATATTGCCAGATATTTGCTACAACAGCAATCCTGTTCTTGAATTGGTAGCCTAAAAGTGGAAGGTTTTGCTTTCTAAATATGGGCGAGATCTGTGTATAAGAGAAATGTATCCTGGATCTCTTGAAATAATGTTTCAAGGGTATGTTGTTTTGGGAAAAAGATCCTCCGCAGGTTTAATGTGCAAGATCATTTAGTTAAAGCTCTATTTTAAGAGAACTTCAGGATCATGTAGCATCATCTTTCAACCACCCATAGCGTGTAGCTGGACTTGGTGAAGTTGTACATTGCTTAGCACTATTTGAACTATAGCTATCTCTCTCTTGAACCTCTCTTCTCTTGCTTCTTTGTCTCTTCAGCTGTTGGAGTCTTACATCTAAATTCTTCAATTCCTGACATTTCATGTTGTATGACTGTATTTCACCCATTACAGTCCTTTCCTGTTGACACCCCTTCTTTGTTTGTAATACTGTTGTTCTCCGTTACTTGGAGATGTCTCCCAGCGTTGTATTGCAAGCAGTCTCACAGAATATTATTGCTTTTTTTTATACTATGTTGTGTTCTAGTCCTGGTCCTGTAGAACTCTGTTAACCTCATTGCAGCCTGACGGTTGCCCTTTTAACAAAGTGTGGGGTTTTTTTTTTGGTCTAGCTATGCTTTATTTTCACGTTTTTATATTAATTTTCATCTCTGCTGTTCCATCTGGTTTTGTGATACTTTTTTTTCACCTGCATATTTGATGTGATTTTTATGAAGAGTTTCAGGGTGATGAAAGCCATATTTATATGTTAGCTTCTACTGAATTTGCTCTTTGTTGATTATTTTTTTTTTTTTTTTTTTTTTACCTGTCCCCATTCCACATTCTCCCCCCCTCCCCCCTTAATTTTGTTCTGGGCAATAAGGCTCTTGCCATGGGAGTGTGAACTAGTTAGCAGAATAGGGTATAAATGTGAAGAATATTTTTTTGCCTATTCATCTCGGAGTGATGAGTAGAAATTAATAAACTTAACAGAGAATTGTGTAGTATTAAAATTGTCTATTAAATTGGCTAACTCTCGGAATAATTCAGAGCAATATTGAAGTGTCTGCCTATGTAATTGTGTGTAGGTATGTATGTTATTGTCTTGTTCCTTCCTCAGCTTAATTATACAACACCCAAAATGATTCATGAAAGGTGAAGATGTTTTCTGTTGAATCTGATGGGACAATTACGTGTTTGGAGGTGACGTAGGATTACCCCAGTGCTTTTCAATATTTTGAGTACGGCAGGTTGGTGTGTGTTTAGTTTGAAATGAAAGGGTTAGAGTAAGAGCCTTGTTATATGACTCACTATTACATCAAATGGAAATTTTCCAGTATGCTGCTTAAAGTGACTCTCTCTGGCAGCACGGCACTTTCAATAGTGTTATGATTTATCAGTATAGAATCCTCTTATCATACCAATGTGATGCCCCTATCAGTCTGGAGTAAGTAATCAAATTTTTAAGGCTTTGACTGGAGGTGAAACTTTATAACCTTTGCTTCTTTGAAGACAGGAGCAATTTTTTTTAATTGTTAGAAATGATAAATAGCTGTCCAAGTAATTGTACCGTATAAAGATAGTAAGGCACTGATCATTCAGAGTAGCGAATGTGCTTGCTGACCTTTGAATTAAAGGAGAAATTGTGGCAGATATTAAAAATTATGGTCTGTTGGTAATTTTCCATCCTAAAAGTTATGCCAGTCTTTGTTTTTAAACTTAAGTAGGATGGTTTAGATAACATTATCATTCCTTTTTTTCATGGAAACTATTGATTCATTGGATATCATGTAATATGAAAGCTTTAGCATTCTCAAGCAAATGCTAATTTGACAAAAAATTAATATATTCTCTGAATATGAATTACAAAAATAAATTATGACAATTGATTAAATGCTATGAGGCACACAGAACTGAGTAAGTTCTGCTAAAAGAGAAGCATAAAATAAAGGACAGAGTTTGGAGTAATTGTTCTAGATAGACTACAGGTGTCTGGCATTACATAGGTGTATCTACTACTTGCATTGAATATATGTTTTCATTTGCTTCTGTTGGCTTCACCTTCCCATATACCTGTACACCCACAATCTCTGAAGGATGTCTTTTGTGTAGAACTATTGAGCCTTGCAGGAGGCATTTCTCTCGATAATTCTAGCAATATGCATCATTTTATATGCTGATTTTTATCACACATTGTTCAAATTGGTTTATTAAAATTAAACGTCATTGAATACCTCAATAACCACCAGCACTGCCTTAATTCCTGTTTTGCTAAACAACTGAGCCATACGGTTGCTACAAGCCTTGCCTCGCCCTTGATATGTTGTGTATTACAAAAATGCTTCATTATATTAAAGAAAAAAAAAAGTACTTACTTTCAAAATATCTTACCATCTCTCAGTGTATTATGTTTATTCCAATAAGTTTCTTAGTAGATCTGCAACTAAAATGGCAATTATTACCCGACATTGAAAGAAATGGTGGTTATTTATTAGCTGTGTAGACGGTAAAAATTATTTTAGCTTTTGAAGGTATTTAAGTTTTTTTGTTTTGCTTTTTGTTCAGACAAAGCAGTTACACCAACCCAAGCTCTACAGCCTAATTGCTGCTTTGAGTCCCTAAATCTCTGGGCTGGCTTATTTATTTATTTATGTTTCATGTAATAATGAGAACATTGGAGAAGGGAATGGGGGAAATTGAGATTGCAGATGTGCAGTCAGAATGGCTTTTTGCATTTACAGTCACTGGAATCCTTCTCCACCTTGCATCTCTCTGCCTGCAGTCACACACTCGGTTACTAGCAGCTTTCCCAAAACCATTGTCATGGTTTCAGCTCGGATGGAGTTAATTTTCTTGCTATGGGGGGCTACGTTTTGGATTCGGGATGAGAGCAGTGTTGATAGTGCACTGATGTTTTTGGTTGTTGCTAAGCAGTCAAGGCCTTTTCTGCTCCTCACAGTGCCCCACCAGCGAGCAGGCTGGGGATGCACAAAAAGCTTGGAGGAGATACAGCCATGACAGCTGACCCCAACTGACCAAAGGAATATTCCATACCATGTGATGTCATGTTCAGTATATAAAGCTGCGGAAGAAGACGGAAGGGGGGGACGTTATGATTTAGGGTGTTTTGTCTTCCCAAGTAACCATTACATGTGATGGAGCTCTGCTTTCCCTGCAGATGGCTGAACACCTGCCTGCTGATGGGAAGTAGCACATGAATTCCTTGTTCTGCTTTGCTTGCATGTGTGGCTTTTGCTTGACTTATTAAACTGTCTTTATCTCAACCCATGAGTTTTTTTCTCACTTTTACTCTTCTGATTCTCTTCCCCATCCCAACGGGGGGGAGTGAGTGAGTGTGGTCCTAGTTCCTGGCTGAGGTTTAACCATGACAACCAGCCAACCAAAAAACCCCAAACCCAAACAGTTGATTCTTGTAGAAGATACGTCATGAGAATATGTGGAAGTAATTTCTGTTGTTAGTCTCTAATTTTTGCTTGATGAATTAACACTCAAAATGGAAATATTTGTGTTGCGGTAAACATTACTTTAATAGGGGCAAACATTTTCCAGAGCTGTGGGTTTCTTCACTTGCATACTGTAGTCTGTAGTTCACTAAGATGCACCTAAAGAAAATCTGGTGTGTCTACAGTGTCAGCTGATCTCCTCGTTTGCTCATGGCTCCTGGTTGTGCAGCCCTCTGTTCTGGCCCACTGTTAGCTGACCCCCAAGTCCTCAAGGTGTAGTCCTGGGCACTGCCCTTGGTTGGCAACATGGAAGCTGTACTCTTCCAGTTCGTGCCTGACTTTGTCCACCAGCATTTCAGCCTGGTTTCTCCTTCCAAAAGGCTAGCCTGGGGTGTGCAGCAACAGCGTTGGCATTGTGCTACAAAAGCTGCTGAAGTGTGGTCCCCTCTCCCCCCTTTCCCACCACCAGCATTTTGAACTGAGAAAGCACCAGGAGTGGCATGGGGGCGGGGAGGGTTGTGTCTGGGAGCTGTGGAGGTGACACACAGGGCTTGGGGGCGAGTGAGCCAGGCGTGTGGAGGCCACCTGCATGGTCTGGATGGAGTTACCCATGAGTGCCCAGGGGACAGGTGTTCTCGCTGATCCCTGCAGGCCAGGGAGTATCTCTTCCTGCATTGACTTGGACAGCCTAGGAGTAGGCATTTAAACGAAGTGTCTTCTGTGCAGTAGAGATGATGATCTTCAGTCTTTGACCACCCCTCAATAAGACAGTGTATTTTATGTGGTAGTGAGCAAAGGTACATATGCTAGGGAGTACGGAGAAGGAAGTTCTGTAATATGTAAGGAAGCACAAATTTATTTTTCTAAAGATATAAGGAGAAGAGAGTGAAACAGTAGATACCGTATGTCTTAACCTATGACGCTTACTCTATTAAGCTTAGGGAAGAAATGTCTTGATGAAACAAACTGCTTTACAGTAGGTGGAAAAGTTGCTTGGAAAGCGCTGATAGCGTCCAGTTGTTCTTAATGTTTTCATTAGTGCCATGGATGATGGAACGACAAGTGTCCTTTAAACTTTATGAGGATATCCAGGTTACTGAGCCTGCAAGCATATTTGAGGGTAAGCTGGGGTTCAAAATTATTATGATTGATTGCGGTACAACTAATAAAGAATTGAAAAATAATGAAAATTAAATGATATGGTGAAACTGGATAGGCTTGTAATGACACCTGGGTGGACTGATCAGCAGCATGTGTGCAAGATGAAGTATTAGATCTGAACAAATGTTTTTTGTGGTTGCTGTGAATTACTAATTAAATGTGAGTCCACATTGTTACACTGTTTTGAAAAAGGCAGCCATTGTCATTGCCTTGTATAGGATATTCTTTCTAAAACTATATAAAATAGTATTTTTTTATTATTAATATTTCTAAGTGCACCTAGAAGAATAGGTACTTGTATTCAGTTTGGGGTGTGGAAGGAGAATTCCCATTCTGGGAAAACTCAGAGGAAAGCAGCAGAAATGACAGAGGGCTAGACAGCAGCATATCCTCTCCAGAAAGACTGAAGGAGTCAGGATTGTCTTTTCTACAGGAGAAAAAAAGGAAATGGAAATTTTCAAAAGGTAAAGGTTGGTGCAGAGAACATGGTAACCTAGTCTTCATGTTGGCTGGTGATAGGTTAAGCAGTAATAATCTTAAATTGCAGTAAGAGAGATTCAGGTTGGCAATTAGCTAAAAAGTTAATTGAATTCTGGAACTGAGTGCTTAATAGCTGTCTCTTACCAGAGTCATAAGTGTTCTGCTATCTACTGTCACAGTTTTCCCCCCTGAAATGCCTCTATGGGCATAAATGCCAGGAAACATTTTGTCTTCTGTATGTGAGAAAAGAACGTGTCAGGTAACAATACACAGCCTTTATTGCCTGTTTTTATCTATTTTTGTTGGGAAGAGTCTAAATTCCTTTTCTTTCCCTATTTGTTGTGGATTTACATTCTGTATAAGGAGGATTCTGGTTAGCCCTTGAGCAGTCTCAAGAGGATTGATAGGTAAAGCATAAGAGGAAATACATATTTTATTGTTTTTAAAAAAAATTTTTTTTTAGAAACTACTTTGTTATGATTAACTGTTGTGCTTGTTTTCTAAATTTATTTGATATTCCCTTCATAGAAAGAGATGTGTTTTTAAAAAGTTCAGTGTTAGAAGAAAATACTGTATGATTAATCTCTCTTCGTTTTCTGAGATAATTCTTGACACTTGACTGAGTATCTTATTTGGACATTCAGAAGACAGTATTAGGAGCCATAGTTGTTAACAACTTCAGATTTCCTTAATGGTTTCAGCAAATTCTAATTTTGAAGAAAAGTTTTTAGATACTGAAATTATACTTAGTTCAGGATAAATTATATATTCCCCTAGGAAGTACAAGTGCAAAAACTTTATTTAAAAGCTTAATTGTAGTTTAAAAAAGAAAAGTAAATTAAATAGCTCTTTGGATGACTTGGTACTCTGGTATCTGTTCTGTGTCATTGGAGAAACCAAAATGTGAAATAACTCAATCACAGAAGAAATTTGCATGAAATTACATTTGGAACATGGGTTCAATTCGTAGTCCTAATAATTAAGTACAATGTTTGACTAATGAATACTAGTGTTAAAAGTTCACAAGTTGTCTGAAATGGAGATTAGGTTCTCGTCTGTCATATGGTATGTCTTTTGGTAGATTTCTCAGTTGTGTATTTTGTTAGAACTTTAGGTTAATCACATTAGTTGGTGCCACGCATTAGCTGGTAACCTCGTGCAGGTAGAGGAATGTTTTATGGGCTTGGATGAATATGCTTAGTGTGGCATTGAACTTCAGTATTCAGAATAAAGAAGGATTTAAATAGCATTAGCATGTATAAACTAGCTATTAGGAAGGAAAAGCTATTTCAAATTTTTATTAATTGGAAAGTGTGGTGTCAAGAGGAAAGATGCTGATCTTCATAAACTGAGATGTTTTCTGAGAACAAAACAAAAATCCCCCAAATAACAACAAAAAACACCAAACTTCATTAATAGCTGTGAAATTCGAGTTTTCTCTAAAACAGCAGTCCTAGTTTATATGCAGTCTTTCTCCTTGCTGTTCTTCCCATTGCTGAACAGTGAGCCCAATTATTTCTTTCAAAACAGTATAAAAAAAAATGCTAGTATGTTAGCATGAGTGATTTTTATAATAGATAGGGTTGTTTCCATCCATCTCAAAAGTATTTCCCTGTAGAAGAAAGATGGTGTGTACTAGAGTGTAAAACCAATTGAGCTGCTAATATAATTTGAGAGGCAAGGGAAAGCTTATTTATTTATTTATCTATTCATTTATTTTAAAACAACTAATTCAGATGGAAAATATGATGACCTCTCAGGCGTCCTAGCCTCCGTCATGCCTGATGGAGATGCAGCAAATATCAAACTAAGTACAGGTTATAAGCATTACTCTGGATGTAATGTATTAATAACGCTAATCAGTTTAAGTATTTGGGAGAGAAGAGTAGTTGATGTCTGTGGAATGGAGGGCCGTTAGAAAGAGGTAAACCATGACGAGAGTTGTCACACACCATAAAACCCATGTGGCTGTTTTAACTGTGAGCTCCAGCATCTAGGAGAGAAAGGAATTCTAATTTCTAAACTTAAATTTTTAATGTATTTTCTAAGCCTCCCTAGAGTATTAAGACAAATGTTTCAACTGTGTTTTGGGTGGGTTTTTTGTCTGTCTGTTTTTATTGTTTTTATTGCCTGTATGAATTCTTTCTGGTGCACAGCAGATGTTTATGGTTTTTAATCTTGTTTCCATGGTATTTAATATGATGGATTGCGAATCCTTATATTCTTGGATAAGATTCCTCAATTTTTATTTTTATTTTTTTATATATGTAGGATCCATGGATTTTGACTGTTCTCTTTAGGTGGTGATGAGTTATTTATTATGGTTATCGTGGACATGCATTATAGGGCTGTTTGTGCTTGCAAGATCAGCATTGCAGTCAGTAACTGGGAATTCAAGAGGAATTCCAGAAGTAGCTGTCTGTAGCTGTTCCTTCTTTTTATCCTTTTCCTTTGCATCTATGTAAAATGCAAAGCTTTACAGGGCATTCAGTGTTAACGTACCATGCTTATTAAATTGCTTAAGATTTTATTTTACAAGTATACATGACCATGTGTAATTGATGGTCTGAAGACAGATTGAAGACTTCCTTGGAAATAATAAACTTCAAGGTTTCCATTTTTTTTTTTTTCCTTAAGCGAGTACTTAAGTTCACTAAATAGTACTACAGTTGTATTTATAAAGACACGAGTCCTGGTTATTCTCAACTGGAGCGTGAATCACTACAAAGGAAGGTACGTACTTCAGAGGGGAGGATGGGTGATATTTTGAAGAAGAGGTAACAATTTGCTATAAGTTCTGTCTTCTGAATGTGTTGGTAAGTATGATTTCCATGATTTAAACAGCATTCTATAATGTTTTTCAAAACTCTTATCAGTGGTAACTCCTATCAGTAATTGGTTCTTAATTCGTGTTGTGCATTTAATCAAAGGGATATAGAGCTCCCTAAGTGTACATCCTACACATGTAAAAGCAATAAAATCTGAAAGTAAAAGATGATTCTTCAGGTTGCTGTTGCATAAAGCAATGTTCTGAGGAAAATTGTTTTCATAGCAGGAAAAATTATTATTTGGTGTCAAGAAAAAGTGGTCCAAAATAAAGGAATGAATATTCTTCCCGTTACCAAAAAAAATATAAAATAGATCTAATAAAACTATTTTATAAACCTCCCATGCTTTAAATAAATTCTAAGATCTCTTTCAAGAAATAGAGGGCATATAATTTCCTCTTTTGAAAGGTCTGTAATACCAATTGTAATCTACTCTTGCATATGGTAATGATTATGGCTTTTGAGCCTTTATTTAACTGTTCGTGATCCTTGGGAGTGGTATTCTCAGCAGATTGTTAATTTTTATTTTGTGCTGTCACATGCTCATCCAGGGAATGACGAGTTTAAATTCTGTTTTCAGTTTCAGTGTCTTAAGCTGAATGGGAATAAGTATCTTCTCAATGTACTTTAAATACTGTTCCTTTTGGAGAAATGATTAATGTGTTAAAGACACTCTGAATATGAATGCCGCTTCAAAAATTATATTTTCCCGTGCAGTTAAAATCTAAATGCCACTTAGTACTTAGGAGGGGAAAAAAACCCTAAAGAATTTGCAGGACTTTTTTTATTTGGCAACGAAAATAATCCTAAAGCTATTTTTTTGAGCTGTCATTCTCTAAAGAATTTCCAGCTACTTGAAAAAAGCTACTTTTAACTAAAGTTTTGTTTGTTTTTTTTTTTTTTTTTAATGGGGAAAATAACCCTTATCTATGTATGTATTACAGCTTCAGTGCCCCCTCATATCTTGACCTGGCTCTGGTGCTTGTTGAGCCATTCCAGAAGTCAGTTCATAGTTCATTTCCCTCACCTGGGAAGAAATCAAACTTTGCTGTCCCTTTGCCTCTCTCAAGAGGGGGACAGGGGACCTGGGTGTTTTGTGGTGGTGTTGTTATTTTTGTTTTTTTTTTTTTTTTTTTTTTTTTTGGGTGTTTTTTTTTTTTTTTTTCTTGATTTGGGTGTTGATTTGGCTCATGCAAAGGTTTAATGAGCACAGATGGAGGAGGAGATGGGGTGTATCTCTGTGCTGGGAGGAAAAGCCCTATGTGTTTCAGCGGCAGTGAGCTTTCAGGTTGCCTCTGCTGACATTTGTGAATTCTCTGTGAACTCATTTTTGTGCACTGCAGCAAACACACAGTACACCAAAGACCCACACAAGTGCTCAGTGCTCACATTTTCTATAAGACTGTCTGCCTTAGAAACTTTTAATATTTTCAAATTTTGCTTTAATTTCTTTCCAAATAAATAATACCCAGCAGATGAAGTAGATCATTTGACCTCTGTGTGCTTGTAACCTTCTCAGTAAAGAAAAGTGTGTCTCTTTATAATCAGCATTTGAAAAAATCTAAACGCCCCTTGGCTTCAGGTCTCTCTGGGTGTTCAGCTTATGTTCAGCAGTGGTGGTGATACGGTGTCATCGTAGTCCTATAGGTGGACAAAGAATGGTCAACACCAGTCTTTCATCCTGGAATGTCTGCCACAAAAATAGGTGGAACAAAACTAACGTGCGAGTAATGTGCATTACTGCTCATCTTATCCCGCCGAGTAATATCAGAGCAGTTCACAGCAATGGTGAAGCAAAATGGATTTCAACTCTTTGCTGCCCCTGTATTTCATACAGTGAAGTTGTTGCAACGGTTTGTAGGTGTCTGTCTTCGTGGGACTGAACCTTTCCCAGGAGGTGCAGGATGCCTTGAGGTTTGGCAGCGTCAGCTCCTGCTCAGGGAGGAGCTGCACGTTGAAACACCTTACTGGCTTTCAGCTGTGCAGGCACGCATGGTGCCCAGTTATTTGATATCCTAACCACATAACTTCATGCTCAGTTAGTATTATTCTCGATTTGGGCATTTCTTGAAAGTTTTGCTTAGAAAATACATTTTTTTTTTTTTTTTTTTCCAGACAGCCGGCTGACTAATGTACTCTGTTTGTTGGTCAGCCAGACCAGCGGGTGACTGAGGAGCATCCTACAGCCACCGTGCCACCACCTGTGGATTATTTATGGCTTTACAACAGAATTTTAGGTGACTCGGAGCTGTTGTTACTTTCATCTTAGCCATCCATTCACGGACGCTGATGTTACAAATTCATGACCGAGTGCCTCGCTTAATTCCCAAATAAATATGAAACTATTCCATGTGCCTTTCGGTTACTTAAATGCAGCTTAGTGTTCAGTAACACTGTCCTTTCATAAGCTTGCCTGATGCACCGTAACAAATGTCATTTTCTGACTGCTTTGTTGGAAGAGACTGTTCAAAGGAGCACATCATAAGATAAATGTTCTTTTGTACAGACGCTGCAAGCTTCCATTACAAATTTCAGCTGCTGACATTTTTCTGTCTCAGGTTTTGGAGTGCTTAAAGCCTATGTATTTGCTAAAGATCCATCACAAGAAAAAGCAGGGTGAAAAGACTTAAATTATCATACCTCAGAAACTGGTATCTCATCATGTTTTCTTTCTCTGCATCAGTACAAACAAATCCACAGGAAGCTGGTGTTACTTGTGAGAAAACTAGGAATTCAAACACTTCAAAAGTGTATATTTTTCATGTTTATTCATATGTGAAATGTTGATAAGGGGAACAGAACTTTTGTAGCTGCTTATAGCCTGAGGAATGATTTTCAGTCAAAACTTCTTTGTAAACTTTGCTCCAAACACTGACATACCTTTGAAACATGGGGTGGGTAGGGGGATTGTCTGTCTTCCCCCCCTGTACTTGGCAAACGTTTTCTTGTTTTTATGGAAGAGACCACTCATGAGGGATAGTAATATCATGCCAGCAGTATCATAGGTGTGAACCCTGGTAAAGTGTTGCGGTGCTGGTGCTGCTTTGATTGACCTTGCCTGGATCCGTCTTACTCTGTGCTGCTTTGTCAAGCTGCCCCCCTGTTGTTGCTTTACCTCTGTGGGTGTGGAAAATGGGGGGATCCCAGTTGACATGACCTTCCTGTAGAGCGGTGCTTTTGGCATGATCGAATACAGGCTGGAGAGCAGGGCACCTTTTCCCGTCATGTGAAATTGCAGTGTCTGTGCAAAATTGATGAGCTATTGCAGTCCATTAGGCTGAGCTTCTGTTTGTATGAGTGAGAACTCTGCCTTTATTTACATTGTGGAGCTTAATGATCTGTTTCAGGTTGGTTATTTTAATAATACTGGTTCTCTATGGGAAATAGAAAACAAAAATAATAAATGGACTGCATTCCAGAAAAATTTCCCGCCTTTGTGTTGTGTGTTTTTGTTGTTCTTGTATTCTTTGTAGTAAATTCAGAGTCTTGTCTTGACTTGCATTTGAGTTGTGGTGCATTGGCAGCGAACTATGCAGTGACATTGAAATTGGTGATCCTGATTTTTTTTTCCCTTTCATTTTTGACAATCTGTAAAGAAATTGAATCGCCTTCAACAATTTGGATCTGGTGTAGGGAATAATACTGCAACCAAGTGAAGTGTGTGAAAAGATACCCCTGAATCATAACCACTGAAAGAAATTTTGGAGAACTCTCGTGGTGTTTACAGCAATAACATTATTTTTGAATTTTTTAAATGAAAGCAGCTGACTGACAGGCAAATCAGGTTATAATGATATTATATATTTTGTGTGTGTATCAAGTAATGTATTTTAAGTGGGATTATAGTGGCCTTACATTTATTTCTAGATATATTCCTTCAGACATGAAACTGAACTGATGGGACAGAGCATTAAAATCTGAAAGCTTGGTATCGTGTCTAGTTTTTCTTCTTAATTTCTTTAATAATGGTTTTTCTCTGTCCTAGTATGGCAGATATTCACTATGTGTTAGTAATGGAAGGAGAAAGAGGAAGAGGAGGCTATAATGGTTTGAGGCTTTTTAAACCAAAGCAGATGGAGGTTTACCTGGAGAATATTTAATTTATTCATTGGCTTTGGTTTGGTTTTTTTTTTCCTTTTTGAAAAGAATATCCTTCCTGCAAGAAGAAAAAGTTAATAGTTTTTGAGGTTTTATTGTTAGCCTTTACTTTTTCCGTTCTTGCAAATTACAAAAATACATGGAAAGGGCCCTCTGTGAAACGATCACAGGGATATTACTCTGAAGAACAAAATAAGCATAAATACTAGTGTGTGTGAAATGTAAGTTTTCTGTGAATTAATAGAAACTTTTCTGAACTACTTCTGTTTGCAATGCACTTCCAATTGCAAGCCTATTTCTCTATTTCACTGTCAGTTCATTGCCCACTGTCTTTTATAAAGTTTACCTGAAACCTAATCAGGGACTATAATGTTATATAGTAGTTATTAAAAAATGAAATTAAAAGGTTACACAGTCTTGAGCTTTAGGATAATGCACTTAAGTACCTTGACTCTGCACCTTGTGACATTGCCATTGCCATACAGTAAAGACAACCCCTTCTTTTAACTTTATGGGAAAGACTTCTTTTTACCAGGCCATTTCCTGTGAATCTAATTAAGCATCTTCACCTTGCTCCCTACTACAATGGGAAGTATATCAGTGTTTTTTTCCCCATCAGTAAACTGCGAAGTTGAATCCACTTCTTTACCCATAAATCTAGTTGCATATGAAATTGAGAACTTTCTGAATTATTTTTTTCACCTGAAGGTGACATAATCGTGTCCTAGTAACCGAAGGAGCACAGCAGCAGGTGGAGAAGTTGCCACAGTGTGGCCTTGAAATGGAGATGGTTTGGTAGTTAGTACTTGTTTGAAGGAAAGAGGACTTGCAGGAGTGGAAGACCAGCCTGCTGAAGATTACAAGTTTCACACTTCAAATAGAAACCCGTTTTTCAGGGAGCAAGGAAGTGAGAGAAAATAATTTGATCAGGAGACTGATCTGCCACATTGGTATATTACAGCAGGGATATTTCAGTTAAAGATTTTTTTTTTAACTTTTTTTTTTAATCTTAGCATGACTTCTTACCTGCAATTAACTGCTAGATGATAAGAAAGCTTGGTTTTCAGTAGGGGATAAAAGCTAAGGCTTTTCACAGGTAATTAGTTAAGGAATTAATTTATTCTGAAAGGATCTGTCCTTGCCACTGAGCTAGGACATCAAGTTCAATGCTTATCAAAATAAACAAAGCATAGTGAGGAACATACAGCTATATTTAATAAGATGACTAAGGAAAAGTCGGATGCATCTTATTCCATATCTATGTAGATGTTTTTTAGTGATTTTATGAATAAGTGCTGAATAGTCATCAACATCTTCCTGAAAGTCAGTTTCTAATGTTGAATTCTTGACATGAGCTGGGTGAAGGCTTAGGAGGCAGTGCTATTTAGCTGTTTCATACTCTTATGTTTCTATTCTGTGCAGCTAAGAATTGGATTGACTTTTTACATCAGGAATAATATTAGGAGCTATTAACTGGCAAATAAATAGAAAGGAACTTCAGAGAAGAAGAGCAAAAATGGGAGGGTGGAGTTTAATTTGGAGAAATATAAACTATTTTGTAAACAGGAAAGATAATGCTTAACATTTTAAAGATTGTAAACTTGCAAGGATGAGGAAGACTTTTTTTGGGAATTACTGAAAGGGAGGGTGAAGCAACATCAATGTCAAACTACATGTTTAAGAGAAATGTTACTGATGAGTTGTGATGTATTTTGTAACATCCCCACTGCCAGAGTAACTGAAGACTTTGCACTTGGGCATGGTGAAAAATAGACAGTGGAAGGAATAGTTAAGGGCAATGGCTCTTTGTCCAGGTGTAAATGATAGCTTTGGATACTTTTCACCTCTAATTCCTTAGAGCATCATCCAAAGATGAAATCTATTCTTTCTGTCTTGTAAGAAGAAAAAATGCACTTTTGCTCTTTAATTTTAAGTTTCTCTCTCTTCATTGCCCAGAATACAGATTTTTATTTTTTTTTAAATAATTTGGTTTTTAACGAGGCAACTCACTTACAACTTCCTTATTGTAAAATCTTAGTGGAAAGGGAGAACAGGTCACTTGTGTTATTTTTTTTTTCTTTCTTGTCTGCAGGGGAAGTAGGTGTATGTGGTGTTTTACATCTGCTTGTGCTTGATCTGTTAGGCCACTAACGATGGCAAAAGTCACACAGCCAGGCTCCACTAGGGCTTAATAAAGCAGCTAGTATATGCAGTATCTAACTGCAGTTTAATCTAACTTCTGCTATTTGCCTTTTTGGCAACTGTGGTGAGTTGACCTTGGCCAGACCCCCACACAGCCACTCTTTCACTCCCTTCTTTGACAGCACAAGGGGAGAAAATACGATTAAAAAGCTCACAGGTTGAGACAAAGACAGAAAGATCACTTCTTTGGAAATCACAACTACTGACCATCATGGGCAAAACTTGGGGAAAAATTAGCTTCATTCCCCACCACAAGCACCAGGGCAGGGGGTTGGGGGCAGGGCCTGCAGTCAGTCCACAGCACTTGGTCTCTGCTGCTCCTTCTTCCTCACCTTGCTCCTCTGCTCCGGCCTGGTGCACCGTTGTGAATAGTTAGCTCTAACACTTGCTCTGAATTCTCACTGAAAATATCAAATAGCTAGTTGATCTTGGGGATTAATAAACTTGTGAGCGTTTCCCTCACTTACACTTTGCATTTCTGCCAAGTCCAAAAATATCTTGCCATTTAGCTTATGATCACCTGTCCTCTTGTTATTTCTCTGTTTTAACATTAAATATCTGGGTAATTGTTCCCTGTTGTTTGAAGTTGTTTGCTGAGTTTTGCTTACAACCTCTTGCTTTTGTACTGTGCCAATATTGCCACTAATAATAATCCAAGGAGTTGGTTAGCTAAGCAAAGTGGCCACTTGGCTGTTTTGTCATCCCTTTTGTCATCTATTAATTAAAAACTTTTGACTTGGTAATAATACAGTATTACAGATTTTTTCCTGTGTGGGTTTTTTATTTTTTCATATGCAGTTATGCATATGTTTCATCGTTTGTACATAAATATAAATGCTATCTGTCCATTTACATTTACAGCAGTAGCTGTACCTGAGAACAGGTCATATGTTTGCTCGTGACTGCCTGGGATCTCTGTACACTAAGATATTAGTGTACACTGGAGTGTACATTACCTTGCAAAGTCTTGTTTTTAATACATGCATTATAAATGACTATCTCATATCAGCACAGTTCCCTTTCACTGTAGCTAACTAATTATTTTTTAAAAAAAAAAGGAAAATCTTCTGGCACTGGTTTTATGTAATCCTTTTACTTCATGTCTAATAACGTTTATGAAATTACATACATTTGTTTTGGTATGTGAAGGGGCATTTTGTGCTAATTCTCTGAGCGCATATTTTCATAGGGATGCGTCCCCTTTCTTCCAGTGGGCATTGCTTTATGAAAGTAGTGTGTAGTATTGGCCAATACCTTTCAAATTTGAAAACTTTATAGCTTGTTCTCATCAATGCTGTGCTACCTCAAACTTAGCTGGACATATAATTATAAATCTTTTGTTTCAAACACTATTCTTTCTCTAATTTCTATTCTTCATGTTTATATGGCTTCATTTGTTTTAATGGATTGCACAACAACTTGTGCCACATACACGGTACTACAAAATACAGTTTTCAATGTTAAAGGAAATGCTTGTTTGAAAAAAACGCAGAGACACTGTCTGGGACTAAAGTTTAGCATAAGGTTTTTAAGTTTTGACTTAAGATATTACAAGCATGTATGAATGGGGGGAAAAAAAACCCAATTCTTTCAATCCTATTTTAGTACATAGTATTTCTTTACAAATAAAGAATGACTTTCTTATAAAAGGCGTAAGAAAATAATTTATGTGTTTCTGAAAGATAAAAATTGGTGTATAGTTTACTTTGGCATTGGCTTCTGATTTTCTTGGAGTAGATAGACAGCTGAGGAGTGAGTGAGGTTGTGTACATTCATGGGATATATCCTCTTAAATTTAAAGAAGGGGTGAGGGGAAGTAGTTTGTGAGATTCTGAACAGATGCTTTGGCTTTGTGACAAATGGTTTATGAATGCTGTCTGGAGCATTTCACAAAATGCTGTAGGACTAACACATGTACATAGATATATGCAAATTTACTGCTAAGTATTTTTAAATGATGAAAAATGAGGTTGAAAAAGTAGGGTACTATAAAATGTGTTGATATGCAGAAAAATGTGTGTTGGAGCTTCCAAAGACTATAGTAGATTAGCTTAGTATGGGAGCAAGATCTTGAAATACTTCTAGTTCATTCCTTATAATTTGATTGTGATTTTTCATTTCCTCCCAAGGGTTTTATCTTGACACAAGTTGAACGAAAAAACATTTTTAAAATTCTGCAAAAGTCAATTTGTATATTCTGCTCCTTCCAATAATGCGTTCTGCATATAACTCTAAATATTAACTAGGTGCTGATGTTACATTATAGTAAAGTTTCCTTTAAACCATATATTTTTTTTAAGATTAGTATTAAATACAGATATTCCAGCACTGTAGTTTAATAGAAGCTGCTTTCATTCTATAGCATTGCCTTCTCTTTTGTTACAATTTTTTAAGCAAAGGATTGCTTTACAGGCCAGTAAATTAGCATGTCACATAGATGACAATCTATATACATAAATTTTCATCTTCTGAGCAACAGCTTGTCATGAGTTTTCAGAATGGTTAACCACAGAATAATAGGGGTTGGAAGGGACCTCTGGAGATCATCTAGTCCAACCCCCCTGCCACAGCAGGGACACCTACAGCAGTTGCACAGGACGGTGTCCAGGCGGGTTTGGAATGTCTCCAGTGTGGGAGACTCCACAACCTCTCTGGGCAGCCTGTTCCAGTGCTCTGCCATCCTCAAAGAAAGAAGTTCCTCCTTATGTTAAGATGGAACTTCCTATGCTCAAGTTTGTGCCCGTTACCTCTTGTCCTATCACTGGGCACCACTGAAAAAAGACTGTTCCCATCTACCTGGCACCCTCTCTTAAAGTATTTATAATCATTGATAAGATTCCCCCTCAGTCTTCTTTTCTCTAGACTAAAAAGACCCAAGTGCCTAAGCCTTTCCTCATAAGAAAGATGTTCCAATCTCCTGTCATCTTAGTAGCCCTTTGCTGGACCCTCTCCAGCAGTTCCCTGTCCTTCTTCAACCGGGGACCCCAGAACTGGACATAGTTCTCCAGGTGTGGCCTCACCAGGCCAGAGTAGAACGAGAGGATGACCTCCCTCCAGGAGGTCAGCCCCTAACCTGTACTGATGCATGGGGTTATTCCTCCCCAGATGCAGCACCCTACACTTGCCTTTGTTGAATTTCATCAGGTTTCTCTCTGCCCAACTCTCCAGCCTGTCCAGGTCATGCTGGATGGCAGCACAGCCTTCTGGCATGTCAGCCACCCCTCCCAGTTTTGTGTCATCAGCAAACTTGCTGATGGTACACTCTTTACTTTCATCCAGGTCATTGATGAGTATATTGAACAGGAGTGGACCCAGTACTGACCCCTGAGGGACACCACTAGTTACTGGTCTCCAACTGGACTCTGTACCACTAACCACAACCCTCTGGGCTCTATCTGTCAGCCACTGTTCAATCCACACCACTGTCCATTCATCTAACCCACACTTCCTAAGCTTGTCTGTGAGGATGATGTGGGAGACAGTGTCGAAAGCCTTGCTGAAGTCACTGTAGACAACATCCACTGCCCTGCCCTACACTGCCCAGGGCATACTGGAACACGATAGTTCCTTGTTGCTTAAAAATTAAAGGGCAAAGCTTGATGTACAGAATGGTAATAACTTATACAAACATATACTTCAGAGAAGATTTTCCAGCAATAAATGCTCATTCATAGACATAGTCTCAGGAATTCTATGGGGCTACTCATTTGGACAAGCACTCGCAATCTGTAATTTTTTTAAAATTTAGATTAATTTTTAACTGCTTTTTTGATGGACTTCATTTGAGCCTTCTTCAGGAAGAAGGGCTTTCTATTATGGTGCTTTTTAGGACTACAGGTGGAAGGAAAATCTGTCAGCATGAAGCTTCTGGTATCATTAAGTAGGAGGGTAGGTAAGTTCAGGTTAAGAAACTTTCCTGCAGCAAGGAATCAGAATGTATGCTGAGTTGGATTTTCTCATTTGGTTGCAAAGTTTTGCCTGGCAGCCGGTGTCTCAGAAGCTTTGTTCTGTAGGGTTCACTAGATAGTACCTGGTATGGAGATGTTGCTCTTGAAGAAATGGGGCTGCTCTAGGGCTAGGATAGATGGTAGCCCTGTCTTTACTGTCCATTCTGCAGAACACCAGGACAGAGTTTTTCAACATTATGTCTTGTATAACCTGTTTAAACATCTGATTTGCACTTTCTGCCTTTGTAGCTAGAGAGGATCAGCTTGTTCTGTCTTCTGTGTACTTTTAAAATAAATTTACAAGATGGGCTCCCTTCCAGCCATAGAAACTTCTGTTATCCCCTCAAATCCATTGGCAAACGGAGCAGCAAACCCACCTTTTCAGGGCAAATGTGTCTTGTTGTCCTAGATGAGCTATTTCTATTGCTAATGTATCTAAAATTCAAGTCTGCCGCTCTTTCCAGGTAGAGAAAGCTGTGATAAAGCTGCGTTGAGGGATGTGGACCTTATTATTCCATATTTTTCATTTTCAGGAAACCTGTGGAGCAAGTTGAGAGAATTTTGGCCTCAGTGACCTCAGAATAATGATGATCTTTTGCTCCTCTCATTATTTTTATTCAGTCAGTCTGTGATCCTATTTCTAATTACCTGATCCTAAAACAGGGGAGAGAAAAGTTTGTAGGTGGAAGCATCTAGATAGGTCCTCAGAGATATGTAATGTGTTCTGTAGGTACTGCTTCAGTGGTGTTTCTAGGCATTTTATACCTTGCTGGATTTCTTGCTACTTGAATTTTGAGATTTTGGGATATGAAAACCTAGGCATTCCGTCCTTTTCACGGTGAACAGTTTCTTGATACTTACCTTTTTCCTTACTCCTGTTTTGTTTTTTTTTCTTTCCTGCTCCTCCCTTCTTTAGGATCATATATGATAGTGATTTCCTCAGACCACGACCCCGGAGAAAAGACTCGGCTCCAGCTTCCAACAATGAAAGAAAACGATACTCACTGCATTGATTTCAGCTACCTTCTATACAGCAAGAATGGAGCAAACCCGGGCACTTTGAACATCCTGGTTAGGGTGAACAAAGGGCCGCTGGCTAATCCCATCTGGAATGTCACTGGCTCCACTGGCAAAGACTGGCTTCGAGCAGAGTTGGCTGTCAGCACTTTCTGGCCCAACGAATATCAGGTAAGCTTGCAGTAAATTCTCACCACTTTATAACATTTGCAGTGACGTCCTATACAGTTTGTGTTCGTTTTGGTCTGCTCTTGTAGAGTATTTTCCCAGTGTCCTTAAATAAAGCGTCTCGTTCAGAAGAAATAATTATTTGGGGATGGGTATTTTTTAGATGAGGTGATCATTCAAAGGTAACTGTTATTGTATAATAGGAAAAAAGTAACCTGGAAACAAGCCTTATTAAAAGAAATGGTACGATTAAAGTCCAGGAACATCAAAAATTATAAACAGCCAGAAATAAATTGCCTGTGCAATTGTAATTTGTACCTGTCTTCCCTCCTCTTTTGGATATGCCTGTGTTACTGTGTCTAATTACATGACCGTAAACTTGGGTTTTTTTGTCCACATGACATTTGCTTCATTTGCTGTGCAGGCAGAATGGTGCTCACCTAATGAGCAGCTGCTCAGGACGTGTTTTTCTCCTGTTTGCTCACTATGGGACAAAACCACCTGCAGTGTAGGGCTGTTGTTTAGAGAGAAAAATCATCTAGTTATTACTAGATGCTGTTATTTGATTTGTTTGATTAACCTGAGAAAGTACCTGCAGCTGTTTCACTCAGTAGGTATTTGATATGAAGGATGAATCTCATACACAGGCATTTTTGTCCTGGCGTGTAGGAGGGGGAAGAGTTGAATTAGATGCAGTCATCTGAGTTGTTGCACCATGAGGTTGTCATTGTATGCAGTGCTTACAGGCCCTCATCTAAGGACGCTTCAAGTCATTAGTGCTCTTGCAAACAGTTTGAATGTCCAGACTGGTTATCAAATGACTCAGTGACCTCTTTATTAATGAGGTTTTCTTGAATAGTGGTATTGTAGGAATGTGCCTTTTTAAAAGTTCTTTGCAATTGCCCACCATCAAAACAATCCCCATAAAAAAAACAGGCATCGCTGCAAGCAGCCTTACTTATAGGTTGAAACTGGTGTAATTTACTGTCGTTTTATGTTTTTCTTCAGTTTTTGTTTCCTTGTTTTTAATATTTTTATTTATAAAGAAATTTAATCTATCAGTGACATTGAAACTGGGTGAAATTTGATTTAAAGTTCTGAAACTTGGTTTCATAAAGCTTGGCTTCTGAGGAGGTGTTTTATTAACCCTTTTATGTTGCTAGAAAGTAGCTTTTGGTGTGCTTAAAAAAAAAACAGGAGTCTTTTATAGCAGTATAGTAGTAATCAAGTATAGCAGTATTATATGCAGTAAATCAGGTTTCTGCTGACAGATGGCCAGGCTTGACAACGAGATTGGTGGTTGGGGCCTTATCTTAGCAACATGGCCATTTTTCACTTACGTTATAGCCTTCACATTATCTCTCTATAGACTGTGCTTAAATTCATTCTTTCCCTTGCTTGGTCATCCAGCAGAATATTGAAATCATGTGTAACACAGTTTATTTTTAAATTAAAAATAAATCTGGGGTAGGACTGGAGAACTATTAATGCAACCTGCCGTGATTGGTGTACAACTTGCACAATTGCTTTTATGAACAGGAGGGGAAATCTGCATGCTGTCCGTGCACGCCTGTTTGTTTGCACAAACAGGATTGGTATTTTTGTGGTTTTAACTGGTCCTTTGAGGTCTCAAAGTCAACATCGCTCTTCATTGTTCTCTTTTTTTGTTTTTTTTTCTTAATGTTACTTTTGAGTTGAGTTATTCTTCATCATGGAAATCTTTTTTCATTTTTCTCATAGGAGTTCTTTTCTGTAGAGTTCTAGCTTGTGATTTTGGCACTTTGATCTACCTGTTGGTCGATGAGTTTAGCTAGCACTGAGGGAAACACGTGCTGGTTTTTATAACGAGATGGAAGTGGTTCTTTACCAAACTGGGAATTGTACTGCCTGTACAAGCAAGGTCACTGCTAAAGCTCACTGTGGAGCACAACTGTATGCATGTACTTTGTTAATCAGGTCAACTTCATTGCCTTTTCCTTCACTTTTAAGTGAGGGAAGAGAGTAGAGATTAGCAGGGGCTACGTTATAAGGAAGTCTCGTAGGCGACTTGAAAGTTAGCAGGATGGCCATGTTAATAGTACTAATAAAGTGCTGCACCTAGGCTAATTAGCTCATAAACAGCATTTCTGTGCTCTGCTGTGCTCTGTTGAAGCTTTATTACTTCCTGTTCAAAACTAGCAGAGTGGTTTTGCATGTCACTCTAGTACACAGTATAGATACAGCTTATGCATTTTTGGATGGACTTAACGTTTGCTTTTACTTATGGGATTATTATTTTTTTTTTAGATAATCCCTTTACTTGCCTTTCTTTAACTGTATTCTGTTGAGCAATTTATATATATATGTGTATATATATTTAATTTATTTATTTTTCTGACAAAACATAGTACAGTTTATTACAGTAGCTTTACTGGATCAAACTGAATTTTTGTTTAGCTTCATATTGTGTCTCTGATGGCAGATAACAGTGGAAGCTTAAAGAAGAGTTCATGAACAGGACAAACTCATGGTCATACCTCCCCCAGAATACACTTCCAGCCTTGAGCCTATTTGTGGTTCAAGAAATTTGAGCTTAAGAGCCAAAGTAGTGCCTTTCTATATTCCTGTTAGGCCATGGGGTTTTTTTTGCAATGATTTAAGCTGCTAGTGTTTAGAGTGTATATGACATTAAATTCTAATGTTAGAATTGTTCCTGTGGGTTTCTCCAAGCATGGGGCCTGTAATTCTTCAGTTGTCGTATTTTGCACTTTGAGGAGTTTTGGCAGTCCTGTAATGATCTGATCTGTCTTCTCTCTCCTGCTAGCAAGGCATCTGCATCTTCTATTCTGCTTGTTTAACATGTGGATGAACTGTTGAGGAAAAGGTCTTGATTACAGAATCCCTTGAGGATCAGGGATATGATTTGATTTTGATCCTTGTTATTTCTGGAATCTTTTTCTTTTTTTTTTTTTTTTTTATCACTCCATTGGAAATATGCCACCTTTGGCCTGCCTCGAGGTTTCTTCAAAGGAAAAATATTTTGGGATTTTTGTTGTTTAAACTTTGTAATTGTCTGGGAGTTTTGTTTCCCTGTTGTCTGTTCTGGTTGCTTCTGTAACTCATTAATTTATTTTAGTTGAGATGTTTATTCCTGTCTGGATGCATTGTTTTGTCTAATGCCTTGTTCATTTACCCAAGTTCTCTCCTGCTTTGCACAGTAGGAATTATCCAACTGCTGAGGGCTGTCTCTTCCTTTCTGCTTCTCACGGTCAGTTTCCACTTCTTTTCCCTGCTACCTATGTCATTCTTTTGAATTTGGGGGTTTTCTTGTTTGTTTGTTTGTTTCCAAACACTATCTCCCAGAAGTCCCTTATTCCTATTTTTTGTGTCCCCCTTCACCAAATTTCTTTCGCTCCCACTGGGTCACATCCTTGCTTAATCACGTGAGGTCTGCTTTTCAATGTGAACCACGGGCTTTCCAGTTTCGGTTTTATATTACATCTCTCTGGGTTTTGTAACCTTTGGTCTTCGGTGGCAGAGCACTGGCACAGGCTGCCCAGAGAGGTTGTGGAGTCTTCCACACCGGAGACATTCAAACCCCGCCTGGACGCCGTCCTGTGCAACTGCTGTAGGTGTCCCTGCTGTGGCAGGGGGGTTGGACTAGGTGATCTCCAGAGGTCCCTTCCAACCCTGACCATTCTGCGATTCTGTAACTCTTGACTTGGAACCGTAGATCTCGAAGTTGTAAAAAAAGGAATTATTTGGTTTCTTTATGGTTCTTTAAAACTTCATTATACAGTAATGATGCTCTAGTTTAACAAAGAGGTTGGCTAAGATCAGTGGCTTGATAGGAGTGATGGTTACACTTAGAAGTAAAGCTAGCAAAGTAAAAATACTGAGCTGCACCAAGCAGAAGTGTATCAGTTCAGGATGACTTATGATGTGTGACCATTTAAAAAAGTGCAGGAAAACTCTAGAAAGCTAAATAATTTTCTAGCTGAATTGTGAATCCTGATTTGGATAATGAATCTGTCTTTATTTTAATATTGATGATTTACAGGATTTATAAAAGTTTAAATTGTTCAAAGATCTTGGAAAGTTATTTTCCTTTATGATCTTAAAAGGTCTTGAAACTGTAATAGATGTATAACAGGAGGATGGTAGCCTGATTGAAAATTCACTAATGGTGTGTACAGTTGGGCCATATGCCAGATAAGGAATGAAACAAATTTATTATGAAATAGAATTTGTTGCCGTTTTTGGATATCAGATCACTACTCTAAACGTGTAGTCACATGAGATTGTGAACAAGCTGCATGCAGACAAATTTGGGAAAGCAGAGGATTAGATCTGATTTAGTCAGTTGATACAGTTAAGAAAGGAAAGCAACAAGTAAAATGCTAGTGGAAACTACAAAGGTACATACAGCCTTTGTGAACTGTGTAGAACTGAGTTATAAACAAACTTAAGAAGAAACCCACCCTTTCAAACTCTTGCTTCCTAAGACAGATGTCCTTGATTGTATATGGTCTCTAACCTTGAAACAATATGCAGCATCAAGAAAATCCAAAGCAGCTCTTTAAAAAAGGAAAACATTTCAAAGGACTCTTATTTTCAAAGGATTTTTTTTTAAATATACTGGAATACAGAAAATTGCTTAAAATAATACCAAAGACATACTGGATAAATAAAATTTGGAACTGGTGTGAATTTGTTGACTAAATAGATAAGAATATAGTATAGAAAGTGTTACATTTGAAAATTTTAAGAAACACTGATAAGCAGCCGACCAGTTAATCTTAAAACTTGCTGCGTAAGTGTTGTACGTTGAGTTGTGAGGCAGTGAAAGTCGACTTGTGGAAATCTCAGTGTGAGCAAGAGTTCAGCACCAGAGGAGCGGTGTGTAGCCATGCGTGAGAGGCGATGCTCAAATAGGCTAAGTTTCTCAGCCTGAAAAAAGACACAATTCAGGGAAATATGAGAGAGTTCTGCAAAAACATCACTGGCATGAAGGGGAATCCTCTTCCAGTTCAAGAATTAGGGGCCTTTTTGGTCTTGTGGGGGAACCAGACTGAAAAGAAACAAACGGAGGTGGATCACACATCAGGCTGTGGACCCATGAAAGTCTCTGTCATAAGTAGTCGTGGATGCTAGAGGACTATATAGGCTTAAGGAGATGCTGGGCAAGTTCTTGAAAGAGAAATATTAGAAATCAGTAATTAGACGAACAAGTCCATTAAGTTTCTTGAACTGATAGTAGCTGGAGCAGCAGAGAATGTTTTGGGGGGCACAGAGAGGTGAAGTGCTTCTTGCCCTCTTCTTACCTTTCCTTATGACCTGTTGGGGTAAGCAGACCTTTGGCCTGAACTGCTAAGCCATGGTTAAGTTTTATACAAAGGGCAAAGGTCTCTTTCTTTTTTCTTTTTTTTCCCCCCTTTCTCCTCCTGTCCCCTCTCCTCCTCTTCCCCCCCTCTTCCCCCAGCGGATGTGTATTTAATTTGTTTCTGTATTCGTAGGCAGACTAAATGTAATTTTTATATTTTGTGGTTACCTAAACCAGTCTGGTCATATTCTGTGAAAGTACTTGTTCTGGCTGTAGAAATGAAAACCAACTTCATCTGCCACTACCAGCCATACTCGCATTTCTCTTGTTTCTTTTCCCCTTGTCATCATTCAGTCTAACTCTGGGTAACAGATATTTTTAGACTTTTAAAAATTGGAATTCACAAATTAAGCCTTTTAAATTCTTCTGGTTTTAAGGATTCTCAGAAATAAAGCATGAACTAGAACTTTTCTTTTGGTGAGTGGCTAGAATTTCGTTCTAGCATAGATATAAAAATTGTTTAGTAAAATGTGTTAGTAAAAGGTTGGCTAGCTTCATAATTAAAGAAAACAAAGTTATTATTTATTAAACTGAGACAGATAGCTTTTTTTTTTTTCTTAAACTTAATAGCGTGTGTTTGGTAGATAGTATAAGTCATCAAAATGCTCCTCGTATAGGTGCATCGTTGTCTAGCAGTCCTTTTGCGGAATAACAATACTTTGTGGCTTTTAAGAATTTAAGGTGACTGTCCCTAAACTATTTTGTTCCTTGTTTATTAATACACAATGAAATGGGTTATACATCTGTTTCTTTCTTTCCTCTTCCTTCTTTCCTTCATAGTTTTCATCAGTTAAAAGCACTTTTAACTGTCTCACTGCTTATCACTATGCTAATGATTGAAAAGTAGACGCCTTTGGAAATATCCCCAAATAGGAATGATGTTGCTTTCTTGGCAGAAATGCTTTGTAAACTCCTAAGTGTTCTCCTGACTGTTACTTGCTAGGCAGCACTTAATCAAAAGACTTTCTTTATACAGTTTATTGAAGAGTTACTCAGGGAAATGCTTTTTTATAATGAACTTCCTTATTGCTTCTCCAAGACTTGTTAGTACAAACAAAACACAATCTCTTTTTAACTGTTAGGATAAACATGAAAGTGTGTGAGCATATCTGTCACATTTTTGTCTCATTTCTTTGGAGATATTTATCAATTTGGTGAGGACAAAGAAAGATTAAGTTCCAGCAGAGTGATTACCAGAAACATTTTAATAGTTTAGTTCTGTAGATCACAAAGGACTTACAGCTCTCAAAGGACTTCTACAAATACTGTCTTATTCCAGTCTTCAAACTGGAAAATCATAGTGCAGAGTGAAAGTGAGTGTTGCCCAAACAAGCCTGGCCATGGCTGAGGTGCCAGCCTCCAGGTTTTCCGTCCCACCATAAGTATTGCAGATTTAATGGAAGCTCTTTCTTTTGTCTTGGAAGAGACAACGCTGTTTTTGACAGTTAGTTCAGGGCTGTGGTGTCATTTCAACAGGATATGCTCTACATGCTGGCCACAACGTGCTTTTTTTCTATCCAGAGTTAGTTCATTTATGGGCACAGGGATAAGGGATGATGGTGGTGGGAAAGCAAGAAAATGTTGGTTATATATGCTGCTGTCCTCTTCCCCCATCTGTTGTGTTGTATCTCTCCCCCCACCTTTTTTTTTTTGTTTTCTTTTTTTTTTTTTTTCTTAAGAGCTTTTAAATTGTCACATGGAGATGTATATATAATAGCTTTCCTAGCTTGGTGGGTTTAATTTAATTTTTGTTAGCCTGTTTTGGAGATACCTAATTTTTTTGGGGGGGTCTGCTACATTAAAAAAAAAGGCAAATATAATAAATTAGTATCAAAGAATTTCTATAATTGAAAATATCAGAGATTATTGTTAATCAGGTAAAATCGGTCAACCTTGTCTAAGTCAGTGACCCAACCCATACCTCTCCATTGCAGAGACAGTTCTGCCTCCACAAAAAAACGGGAATTCCATGCCGGCTGGAGCATAGAAGGAATTATTTTGGTTTTTACAGGGTAGGGAACTGTGGAGTCTGAGCAATCATTTATGTTGCTCTGTCCTTAGTCCTGTACTGAAGAAAAAAATGAATTTGCAGAATTTTGAAGCTAAAGTGGTTATATGTCTAAAAAGGAAATTTTAGCAATAATGTAGCTCTTTAGAAATTAACACACTTTTCTATGTTTACTCCTTCCCTTTTCCTTAGTTAAAATTTTCAACACTGTCTTTTCCACTGCTTTGCTTTCTGTTATACTACAGTCTGTGAGTAGCTTTCTTTTGTTCTACTGTGTTCTGGGTTTCCTTTGCTAAATGTATGATCTGAACTTAAAACTAGGGTAGAAGCATCATACTTGAAGCACTGGAGTATTATAAGGAACTGTATGGCTATACATACAAATCGTTCAATTCTCTTTCCATTGAACAATGTGATGTTGATGCAGCTGATGAGTGTTTTGACTTTTTTCACTGTTCCCTGCCAGATAGTGGATATCTTCAGGACAAGGTGACAAAAATTTAGTAGATGCTTGGCATTTCCAAAGGCAACGAAAGATTTGGAGGTTAATGTGCTGTATGAACCCAAGTTATAAATTATCTTTAATTACCCAAAAGTCTTGGGTGGAATACTGACTGGCTATAAACTCATGAAGACTTACTTTGAGATAAATATGTAATATTTTTAGCCAGTGCTTAATTTCTCATAAAATATATGTGACTTTAACCAGCGCTCTTCTAGGAAACATTCCACTCATCAGCAAGGTGGTATGCATATTTTATATTAACCTTGATTACGAGGATTATGAAAAGCCTGTAACATTGCCTTCTCCGCCGTACAACAGGCACTGTCAGGCAGTGAAGTGGAAAACACACTATTGCTAATCAGCCACATCGGAGTGCCTGATTCAGTTTTTCAGAAATACAAGATTGACTTAAATCATGGTGTGTAAATAAAGAAGTTCTGGATGGTTCCTTTTGTCAAGATTTTTTTTCTTTTTTTTTTTTAAGGATTTTTGTCTATAGATGGAAAGCATAATTACTTGTTATGTAAGAAGCTCAGATTTTGTCATATTTTTATCAGCTTCTGCAAGATCCCATCCCTTTCTAAGAAAAATCGTGAATATCATGCTATGATAGATGGTTAAAGGAAAGCAAACATTGATAATACTTTATTTCATTGTACAGGTTCTGAAAAGATTGAGTAATGAATTGTGCTCTGCTAGGGGTTTCCAGACTACGTCTAAGTGAAAGTAAATAAAAGAAAAAGTATAATAGTACAGTATGGCATCATTATCAAAAAGTTCACCAAAATCTCTGCAATTCAAATATTGGAAACTAATCAGCCTCCAAATTTATGGGCCTTGAAGGGTCAGGGACCCTGACTTAAAACTCTGAACTCATTAATTCATCACTGATAAGATGTATTATTAGGTAATTTTTGCTGTGAGGCATTGTTGGAAAAAAAATAATACTGAGAATTACGCAGTCACTTAATTGTCATTTTGTCCTTTCCTGCCTTTTGTTATTTAGAGCAAGATGAAACACTCTAGAAGAATTTATTTTTTTTAGTCTGTGCATACCATGCTACAATGTGTTTGTTGTTTTGATTGGGTTTTTTGAATGTTGTCTCTTTTTCTGATGCTAAATGGTGAGCAAGCCTGAGGCTTGGAGTAAAGTCAAAAGGTTTTCTTCATCCAGAATAGTAAGTAATAGGAGTCCCATGTTGACTGGTGATATGACCTGCTCATAGGGAAATCAATGCTTCATATCTTTATAATTCTCTCTACCCTGTATGTACTACTTTTCTTCAGTTTAGACTTTGTTTGAGGTGACATTGAAAAACCAACTGAGATGGTTGCTCTGAAGGAAAAAATATTCAAAATTCAAAGGTGGGGAAGAAGTGTATCTATTACTTTGCACTAGGATTACATTCTGATAAATTATGCGAGGTCTGTGTATTTAAAAAAATAAACAAGCCAACAAACCAACCAGTATAGTTGAATTTTCCCCTTTGCCCAAAAGATATTACAAAGTCTTTTAAAGACACCCCTACCTTCCTTGCCCCCTCCTGCCAGAGTGAATTAAATTATACCCCTCTTCTGGATATTCTGAAACGCCATCTGAAGTAGAACAATTTTCTGGCTCTAAGGTAGTGATGGGAAGTTTGCAAACTAGTAATTGCCCTGTGGGATGCAGGGCGATGGCACAGTCAGGCAGATAGTGCTCTGGGCTCAGAGCCAGGAACTGTTGCATTGTAGTCTTTGCAGACATATTATTTTCTTCTTTGAAAGCTCTCTCTCTTATTCTTAGTCAGTTGTGGAGCTCCTTCGCTATTTTCTTTAAATGTCTTTATGTGCAACTCCCAGAAGGTTTAAAGAATTGCTATAAAACTTGTTGGAGTGGATTACTTCAGCAAAATTCAGTGGCTACCTAGAAGAAACCCTCAGCAATCTTGTGAGCCAGGCTGGTTTTTTTTCTGGTGTTTTGTGTTTGGGTTGTTTCTTTGTTTGTTTCTGGGGTTTTTCTTTTGTGGCCTCAGGGTCTTCTGGAGTCTTTTGCATGTGGTCCATGAGACCTTTTCACATACCATTCATTTGTCGCAATAGGTTCTGTAGCTGGACACCTTTTTGGTTCTAGTGTTTACAGTTGCTCGCTGAGGTTCTGTTGATGCAAGCACCAGGATTACCGCATCTCTGCCTGTGTCTCAAACAAGCGACAGCAAATGGAGACTCAACCCGTAGCTTGTCCTCTGTGTTGAGCTGGGGTGATTCATTAGTTCTTGACAACTGTGGGGCAGAGCAAAGAAATGTTTCCCACACCAGTGGAGGGGGCAGATCATGTGGGCACCCCTGCTAACGCAGAGCAGAGGAATTAATGGGATTGTGGCGGTGTCACTTAACTGTCCTGCTGCAGTGTGACAATCGTTGCCTTTACCAGGGGCAGTGGTGTGTGCTTGTTTGGTGTGTATGTGAGTTGTTACTTCTAGAAATTTCATAACACCGTTGTTTTTCTTTCCCCCCATCAATCAACTTTTTGGCTTGGATAACAAAATTGAGAATTATGGCAAAATGTAGTCTTTGCTTTGTTTGCCAGGCAATGACTTTATCTCGCAGGTTGTGCGTTCTTCAGTAGGTGTTGTCTGTTGGAAGAAAATAACTTGTCAAATTTTTTAAAATATATCAAATAATATTTTTAAAATTATTTTATTATTGTGTGCATGCAATGTCTGAAATTTCAATGCAGCAGGTTTTTAGTTCTTCTAATATAGGAGACATACGTCTGTCACCTAGAGGTAGTAGAAGTTTGCTGCTATTTATGGAGTGAAATAATTTACAAGCAAGGAAAGCATATTTGTTCAATTTGAATGATTTTGTGATAAGCTTTTTTAAAATAATAGCCTATAATGCTAGCCTTCCCAGTGCACTTTTGAAGTTCTGGAAGAGGAATCAAATATTAGGGATTTTGTGGGGGCACTCAAGTGGTGGTGGTCTTGAGCTGTAAGACAAAACAAGAAAAGAAACAACAGAAGAGAAGGAAAAAGGAATGAGTGAGAATATTGTATCCTCCAGCTGCCAAATTTCAGTAGAAAATACTTTATATCTAGTGTGTGTGTGGCAACTGCTGGCTGCCCTTTGGGCATGTGTTATGCTCATCTCATGGGACTTCAGTAGGTTTGACCATTGGTTGACTTGGTTGGACCTGGTTAATTTCAAAATTTATGGTTGACTTAATTAGCTTCAGAACTGGATTTCATATCAAAATGCAAAAAGAAAAAGCCCTCACAAAAACTGAAGTCCACTAACTTTACGGACTTTAAGGAGACAGATAATCCCTTTTTTTTCCTCTGATTGTTTTCCTTCTTTCTTTTTCTGAATTTAAAGGTAGACGCATGCTCACATGCTCACCCTCTCACATGAGTGAATCCCTGTTTTTCATCCCCATCTTCTCTACTGTGCTTAGGTGATTACTGTAAACTTTCTAGCTTTCAAAAAATGAATTAAGAAACAATTGCAACCTGTGTACGTCTGTGTCCCCCCCCCCCCCCCCCCCCTTTTCTTTTGAGTTGTGCTACCTTTGTATCAAATATAGGTGCACCCGTATGTGTCTGCATTGCCAATTGTTTGTGTCTCTTTCAGAGGTTTTGTAGCAAAAAAAAAATAAAATCAATTTCAGCTAGTGCTGAACTTGAATTGCCATGTTGAACTTTGATGAATTGAACTTTGGCGTTTCTCTAATTCTGGTTCATGACAGTGCAGCCACTGTGCTGCATGTCTGGAGAGGAAGCCAAGGAGCAGTGAGGTCCTCCCTTAGTCTCAGACTTGCCTTTAGAAGGGCAGGGAGGGCGGCAGCTCTGTGATCTGTGCTTCTCTCTCCTGCTGCACCCACGGCTGCAGGCAAGAGGACTGCGACACTGTTTATCCCCCTGCCACCTCCCCTTTTCCAGTTTACCCAGCTACTGCCCTTGGAAAGGGTCTAGGGGAAGTCAGTGTGGTCTTCCCTCTGTGCTGGAACAAGTCCCTACCCTGCTGTGCAATTGGGCAGTCACACTTCCAGGGTGATATTTGGTCTTCTCCTTTGGCAGAGTGAATATGTGCTGCCCTTTATGCTGTGCTTGTACTCGTGAAGAACATGCAAACCCAAAGTACATCATGTTTCTTAAGAATAAGTAAAACAATAATTAGTAATAATGAATAATGATACCACCAACAAAACAAACCTGCTTCCCTTTTTCCATGATGCTAAGCCAAGGGGACGACAAGTTCCTGTTACCGTGTTTCCAGTGTTCTTTAATGTAAATCCTAAAATTGTGTAACAACCTGGTATTTGGTTTTCTACTGCTCTTAATGACAGAAGAGCGAGCCAACCACTTAAAAAAATTTTTCTTCTGTGTGAACTGAATTATTAAACTATTTGGTAATGTACTGAAAACTGTAATAGGTTATCAATGTTGTGATGATTTATTTTTTGGTGGCTTTTTTTTTTTAATACGGGTTAAAATATCAAGCAGCTTGCAATGCATTGCAGTCAAATTTGCAGGTTACAAAAGAATATTTTCTGTCATAGGTCTTGACAGGAGATCAGTTGTTCTTTTTGTGCAACTTGACATAGAATTAATGGAATAAAACTGGAATTTGCTTGGTTGGCATGTTTCAATTTTAACCAAAAATAGTAAACACCAAATGTGATGGTGGGTGTACATGTGATGAGTGGGATTTGTGTGTATATGAGCATGTGTTTGCATGTGTCTAGGTTGGTGTTTTTTGTTTTGTTTTTATAAGGATAAAAATGAACTGTAAAGCATCATCTTTGGTCCTGGATGTAATTACAAAATCTTAACACCACATATATACTTGAACAATCAAAGGGAATACAGTTTAACAGCAGCTGTCTCTTTTTCCATAGAGCTGGAACATCAGACGTACTTATCTTGGTAGCGTTGGATTCAGTCTGAATTACACTGCTCAAGTGTTGATTTGTTACTAATTTGTCCAAAGTATAGCATGTAGTATAACCAATATTTTTTGAAAAGCTGTGTGAGTAGTTTCAGTTTTATGTTTGTCTTGACTCAGAAATCCTAGTGAAATAGAACATGGCATGCATTTTAATATATTATTTGTTTACATATGTTAGATAAATATTGCATAATGCGTTGAAACAGAAAAATGTGTTAAGTGGTATTTTGTCACAACAAAACAGTTAAATTAGACACATACGCTTTCTTTGGCTGCAGCTTTATAGAACCATCAGTTAGGTTCAATATACTTGATTGAAGAACTGCCCCCAAATTAGAAAGTGTTGGTTTTTTTTTTTTCCTTTTTCAAAATCGTAATAGTAGAGCTTTCATTTTCCAGACATTTTCTTTTCTATTTTTTTTCTTATTTTGTTTCTTCTCTTGTTAAGGGTTTACTGTATGGTAAGACAATACTGAAAAAAGTGCATGCTTCAGGACCTTATTGACTGTGGTCAGATAAACAATGCAGAAATACAGATGTCTTCATGTTTCTGCTTCTAAAGTTAGAGGGCATTTTATTTTGAGCATGTGTATGTCTTGCTTATTCTCAAAAAGGAATGGCAGTGTCACTAGGACAAGCAATAAGCTTAGTTTCTTTTTCTATGAATCTGAAAACCTCAATGTAATCCAGGTACAGATATTCTTAATAACCACAGAGAGGGTTATAATTTTACTCAAAAGTCAAGTCATATGTACAAGGTAAGTAATTTTCTTCTCCAGTTTCATTAGATTGTTAATTAAATTGGGAAAACTGGCTTGTCCATTTTTAAAATCCATAGTAATTTTGCTACAGTAAGTCTACTGAAGTGTTAAAACTGGTTCTGCAAGTGCTGTGTGTGGCTGAACCTGCAGAGCAGCTTCCCTTGTGGAAACCACATTGGTAGCTTCACTTAACACGCAACTTTTGGCTAACGCATTCCAAATCCTTGTGCTTTCACAGGAACTTTTTCTGATGTGTTTGAAGAAAAATACTTTGGGTTGGGCCAGGATGGGGGCAAAGCAAAGCACACGGAAAAGAATAGCACACTGCTCAGTGCTATTCCTGCCTGAGCAGATTCTTCCCATGCCAGCGAAAAAAATTGTCCGAAAAGTAGTGACAATTAAAAAAAGTAATTGCAAACCCCCAAAACAAAGCCTAACCCAACCACACAGCAAAATTAAAGTCTTTGCATGCCGGGCTAGCGAGTTGCCTAGGGTCGCTGAAGAGTGGGATGCTTCCCTGCGTGGGTGTGGGAAAGCAGGCAGGGTTCCATGGCTGGGGGCAGTGGAGGGGGGGCAGAGGGAAGCGAGGGAGCGCTTTGGGGACCAGGCGTCTCTGTCACTTTTTAGCTCGTAGGTCAGCACGGCGCTGCCTTTGATGCTGTGACCTGCGCTTGCTTAACCAGGGCCGCGGCAAAACCACCTGGGACTTGCAACTTGATGCTGCCCTTGGCAAGCCAGGCCTATTAATTTGTGGGGAAACAAAAGGCTTTATTTCGATTCAAGATATGGGAGGTTGTTTGGAAGGGGTGGTTGGTACAAAAGCTTGCGCCAGTGCTGTTTGGCAACTGGACTTGACTTTAGGCAGGTCTTCAGCCTTTGTGTTCGGGCAGGGAATTTTCTAAACCTGTAGCAAATGCAAACTGCTGGAGGGTGTTTTTCTCTGAAATCTGCAGGCAAGCATGGAAGGGATAAATCACAGGGAAGGCTCCAAATGTGAGCGTCAGCAGAATGCAAGCTGCCCAGGCCTCATCGGGTGCCAGCGACAAGCCCTGGAGCCCCCCAGCTAACTGGACCCTCTCACTGGTGCCACCCGCCATGTCTCAGAGCTGGCCAAGCCAGGGGGGGTGCTGGTGGAGAGGAGGTGATGGCGGGATATGGTGGTCTCACAACTGCACTTGGCCATGCAGAGAAGTCATTAGTTAGAGTTCAGTGCTTAAATGTTTAAAATGTCAGCAAGAAGAGGAGGGATATTAGCAGGAGTTATGAGTGGCTGGAGCACTCGCCACCAGAAGGCAGAGGCAGGGACAACAGCAGAAAGTTGTCACCGTGGCTGCAACTTTGCGGAGCTGGGACATCAGTAACAGGCAGCAAATTTTTCTGGAGATGTTATTTAACAGCCAGTTAAATTGCCCATGGAGCACTTAAGGCCACAATAAGTGAATGCATGAGTATTTCTATGGAGAACTTATTTTTGGCAAAAATCGTTAGTGATTAGATACTTGCTTTTGGAGAATATATGTCAAAATGAGAGTAGGATCTGCTTCTTTAAGTGTAGTCAAAGTGTTTAGTGTGTTTATTTGCGTCAACCACAAATTTGTGATTAATGTGCTTTTTAAATTGTAACAAAAAGTCAAGTACAGTTTTCATAAAAATGGAAAACCAGGTCAATTTCAAACCATATAAATTGGGAAGTTTAATAATTTGAATGTTGTTTGGTAGAGTCGATTTATTCCAGAGCAAGAATATGGCCAGATATTTCATGCCACCAAAGATCATGTAGGGGAGGTGTGCAGCTGCAAATGGAACTTGTCTGTGTAAAATGATTTTTTTTTCCCTAGCACTTCTCGGAAAGTGCTAGATAAAACTAAAGCTGAACATGTGAAAAATTATCCAAGAAAACTTACCAAGCATAGAAGCAGTAGTTCTGATTTTCCGTTGGTATCTCTCATAATTTAAAATCAGATTAGTTTATTAAAGAAAGTGACAGTTTGTGTTTAAGTTAAAATGTGGCTTCTTTTGAGTGCTTCACTTTTATTAGTCCAATTACTATAATTTTAACTGTAGTAAATTTTCATGGTGTACAAAGGAGCCTTACAGCAGACCTTAATTGCTTTTCTAAAGTCTTTTGTTTCATATAAATATTGTGATTCTTGCTGATAAGTAATTTTTACCTGTGTTATTCAATGTTGAAGTTTTTACGGGTGTTTCCTCCTTTAGTTCCACAGTGATGATATTTAAGATATAATTATAAGTTTACTGTTTAAGCTGTAGAAGTTATTTTATCTCTGCTCTAATATAGTTACAAAATGAAATTGGCTGTGTAGAGAACAGGAATGAAATTTGGTTGCAAAATTGATACAGATTGTCTGCAGAAATATACTAAGTATTCGGGAAAGAAAGTTTTGTAGAATTTTTTTTTTGCACAATATTTTCAAATAAATCATGAACAAAGGGTGCTGAATGAGTCTGTAGTCTAGAAGATGCTGTTCTGGTGTAAAATTTTTCAGGAAGGGATTGATATTTTCCTGACATTCTCCGAGGAGAATTTTCACATACACTATTTTAAGTGAAGCTAGGAACTGCAGGTTTTATTAGTAAATCCAGATGTGGTTATTAGTGGGCTTTAATGTGTTTTCACTTATTGTCATTTCTTTTGCTAGCTAATGTACTTAAGCTTTGATTTTTTTTTTAGCATTAGGAAGATGTATCAGGTGGCTGGCATTGAATGCAAGTTCCCACATAGAAGTGGGAATAGTATTTCCTATTTACTTACTGCAGTTGGTGTGGCAGGTAGCAGTAATTAAAGGCAACTTTAAAGATGGTGTTTTAGTTTCTCTTTCAGGTTTTCTTTCGCAAGCCAATTAAAATGAAAAATACCCTCTCCCCTCTGTCCGCCAATTGTTAGTTGCTGTGTTATGAGATAACACACTCTTCCACTGTGCTTGGTGGTAGCTTCGTAGGCAGCATGAGACAACTCTTCTGCCAAATTGTGGAAAATTCAAACTTCTAGAAAACTTTCTTCTACCTTTTTTTCCTTGTCATTGTCTACCTAATTTGCAAATTCATCACCCATATTACAGTGTTCAATATTTTAATTTTACACATGAAACTTTGCTATTTTTCTCAAAGGAGTAATTTGTTCCTTCAGACTTGTTTCCTTTCCTGTAAATGAGTTGTTGGTATTGTGCTGGTTGTAAGCTGTGTTTTCTAAGAATGATTGATATTAAGCCAATATGCTACAGCTGGTGCAGACCAAGGAAAACAGTAGTCTTGAAAACAAGTAACGGCAACTCAGGCTGAACATGAATTGGTCTGTCTCTTCTAGTTAGCTGCAGCATCCCAGGACATGCATTTCCCGAAATTAAATGTAAACAGTTTCTAAGAACTGGTCCTTGATAGCTGATTTAGATATTTTGTGCACCATTAATCTTTGTCATGTCTTGCAGGCATGTATCCATCGATGAAATCAGCCTGTTAAGAGGGTTTGGTAGCACAGATTCAGTATCTACGTGCGTCACTGCAGCACCTCTAGGTTTTGGGTGTTACACAGAAAAGAGGATGAGGTCTGTTAAGTGAGCAGCATAGTATAAAGTTAAAGATTATTTGTATAGGGTGTGTTAAAAGTGGTTTATTGACCCCTTCCTAATGAAATCAAACCTGACAACTTAGGTGTATATAAGCTGAAGTCAGGAATAAATTGCTGTCAGAATACAGTACAGTGTGACTGCCAGCAGACAACTACAGCCATATGGTGGAACTGCAAGTTCAAGAAGTCCCCAAAGTGTGCTGTGCTAACCGTGTTCAGTGTCTTCCATTCCAATTTGTAAAGCAGTCAGCAGTTCCAGTTTGCTTAGTGTCACAGTGGAGACTGAGACACAGTCCATGCTATGCATCTTAGTCCATCAAAGGACCCAAATGCAGGTGAAATGAGTGCAATCCACAGCTGGAGAATAAAGGGATTATTCACAATACTAAAGCAACCAGCATGCAGAAGATGCTGAAGACACAGCGTTAGCTTAGCATGCATTTTTCACACAGTAAACAATGGGAATTAATGAGGTATTTTACTAGAAAAAAACACGATAAGTATGTTTTGTATGTTCAGCTGCTGTATGGAACTGGAGTCTGTGGAGAAAAGCTAATACTGCCATATGTAATGCCAGTTAGCAGCGCTGAGGTTTAACTGTTTTGGTGTTTTCAGTGGTTATTTCTAATACAAGAATTTAAAAAAAAGTATATTCAATGATATTTGTTTGTATTAGTCTAATGTAATTTCCACAACTATAAACATTTGAGACAAACTTAGTGGATTAAAGCATATACCTGCTACGTACACTGATATTCCTGCATGCCTTTTGAACATACACATTAAAAATAGTCTCCTGGTCCAGATAGGGCTTTTCTGGGCTGCTTTCAGGAGAAGCTGACTTTGTGAGTCAGGGCTATATTGGCTTGCGTCTACTTGGGACGAGTTTACCTCAGCAGTGCCCTGTGTGTTGTGGGTTTTGTTGTTTTTTTTTGCTGAACGGCAATTTCAGGAGAAAACTGAAAAATTCTCACACGGCTGCAATTGCCATCTTTCGTCTTAAAATCACTTCCACCAGAAAGAAAAAATCGTTACTCCCAGTGTGTCATTGTAGGTAGTGCACTATCATGTCATCTTAGTTCAGGTTATTTTCACTTATTCAAGAGGCCAAGGCAGGAAGAATCTGAGATGACAGTGATGCTAAACTGAGCTCATCGGAGCTGCAAAGGTTTTACACTTGCCAAAGAAGCAGCTGAACTACAGTGAAAAAGCAATTACTTTTCTCAAGATAAAAGAACCTTTTGATAGAGATTTGGTTTTTCAAAATGTTTAATCCAACTCCCTAAATTAATATGAAACATAACAGTAAAAAGGTTCTGTATCTATCCACGTAGCTACACTTGTTAGACATGTAATTTCTTCTTCCTTCGATTTCTGAAGGACAAGGCTGTGCTGGCAGATTCTGCATTGTGTAGACAGTGGTGAGCACATAAGTAGACCCTGGTGTGATGAATCGTGTGGATTGGTTTATATTTAGTTATTCATAAGCATCCACTATTGAATAGTTCTTTATTCGGGTATTTCAAAATACCATATTTCTGTGCACTGTTAACTACTGGTTCTGTAAGAATGCCTTCACCTTGGACTTGTTTGTGAACAGCTGTACTGAGTAACTGCATGTAGACAAGACTGTAATCTTTCCTGATGAGTATAAATACATATTTATCCAAGTAGCTGAAGCTGTTAACAGATGGCAGATGGAAGTAAAAACATATTGTGTGTGCTGCTCCTTCTTTCTGCGTTCTTCCCTCCTCCTCTATTTGGGGAAACCAGAGAGAGAATTATCACGTGTTCCTGAAAAGTGGCTGTAACTGCTCTGCCAATGAGCTTTCAAACACTCTGCTTCCCACAAAAGAGTTTTAATGTTCTCATGCCTTTGCAGAGTTGGAAAATGTTAAATAACAGTTCTGCGAAAAACATCATAGCTACTCCTTGTCATCTATTTAGAGCGGAACATAGATATTTGCAAGACAGAATGTCAATCAGGATTTGAAGTGATTCTTTTTTTGTCCATTTGAATAGAGAAGTACTTAGTTCTGCTGATGTTATAAAGATCTTAAAATACTTAACTTACTATACAGAACAGTGCTTTTTAAGGGAGTTACAGAATCTTGAACCCCTAATTACTTTTGTATGAAGTTGAAGGAAGACCTTCCTGCCTTGAAGCGTATTGAACGATACACCTCCTCCTTAGTTACTCTGCCCAAAGGGTCATTTTTCTGTACCTTGTAGCAATTGAATCCTCTACAATTTTTGAAGATTGCTTGCTTTTTTCTTTTTCTTTAACATTGGTCCCAGCAAAAGACTGGGGATTTTTTATTTTTTTTTTGTTTTCAAAGTGTATCTAAGGCCATTGGTCATTTGGAAGTATAAGTGCTTCTGCTTTAATAAGAAACATTTGAGAGGGATTGAGGGTGACAGTAATTTGAAAGGACAAATACTTCTTATGGTTATTGCCATCTCATTAAGTTAGTGTGAGCTGCAGTTACTCTTAAGCAACTTGCATAGGATTATCTGTCAGTATCACAGAATGGTCAGGGTTGGAAGGGACCTCTGGAGGTCATGTAGTCCAACCCCCCTGCCACAGCAGGGACACCTACAGCAGGTTGCACAGGACGGCGTCCAGGCGGGTTTTGAATGTCTCCAGTGTGGGAGACTCCACAACCTCTCTGGGCAGCCTGTGCCAGTGCTCTGCCACCCTCAGAGTAAAGAAGTTCCTCCTCATGTTAAGATGGAACTTCCTATGTTCAAGCTTGTGCCCGTTACCTCTAGTCAGAGGTGAGGTTTGAGAACCCCGTGGCTTTTATGTAGTTTTTATTTTTCTTTTTCACTGGGGATTCATTTGCTTTTTCTGGTGTTTCAGTTTTATGTTACCTTATTATTCTCTCCACTTGATAACTCATCTTTCATTTGAAGTTAGGGTTGACGGTGGGTTTAGTATATGGTACTGGACAAAAATGGTAAGAAACATTCAGTGATCTCTCTGCTCAGCTTCTTGCCTGAATTACAGCACATGTTCAGAGAAGTAACTCTTTATATTTTTTCCATGAGAAGACTTCATTCAGCCACTTTGCTCATCTAAAGAGCAGGAAACCTTGTGAGCAGGATCTACAGGAGAGCAGTACAGACAGATTAAAACTGTCAGAAGACTGACGTTTGAAAATTCCAGGAACTGCGGCTTGAACTGGAGGCAATAAAATAACTTCACTTACTGAGGGAGTAGGAACACCCTTGGGACATGGTTACAAAATGAGGCAGTCAAGCCTGCCTGCAGTTTCATGCGAGTTTATGAATGTGTTCCCCTATCCACCATCCCCAGTGTGGGTCAGCCAGAGTCTCTGTGGCCCCAGACAGTTTCCTGGTGTTTAGTATGGGAAATAGTACCTAGTCACATGAAAGTACGAAGATGCTTCATCTGTGGTTCCAACTTTGTTATTGCCCTAAAAAGGTGAACTTGTTACAAATCTTATTTATTTAACATAGTTGTTTCCTTCATGTGTAGACAGACCCGTATTGCGTGAGTGTTGGAAGAAGGCAGGGCTGGAGGAGAGGCGAGGGCACTTTTGCTGGCCCTGGAGCCACATGAGGGTCTCTCCCCTCTTTGTGGCTGTGCTGGGCCACAGTTCACACTCTGCACGCTTTGGGACTCATTGGATCAACCAGCTGGCTTAACCCGTTAGCCTGGCAGAAAAACCCTAACTCTGCAATAAAAAAAGTCAGTAGAGCAGAGTTTCTTTGGCTTCTGGAAGGATCTGATGAGCTCTGACGCTGGCAGAAGGTGGGCTGTGGAATGTGCAGGAAGGAGCAGTGAGATTAAGAGGGAAACCTGCCCTTGCTGATGGGAAAGAGCTAATAGGGTCAGCTGCTTGTTAAAATGTTGCCAAAGCTATCCAAATTTCAAGAAAGTAGTCTTTTTTTTTTTTTTTTTGCTTTTGAAGTTTGTGTGTTATAATTTATTAGCCCATTTCAAACATTTACCTATCTGTGAATCCCAAGTGTTTCTTAACATGATCAAAAGCTGAAAATTACAAATGATTGCAATACAGGCACTTGTTAAAAACAAAAAAATGAAGGATCTGAAAATAACCCTGTGAATAGCATCTATATTGTCTCGTACTGCTTTACAGTGTTTTTGGAACAACTAGGGATGTGTTCTTGGGGTTCTGACACAAAACAAAATGCTATTTTAGGGGTTTATATATTAAAAATGGAGCATTCTGTGTCAACTTTTTTTTTTTAAAAAAAAAAGTCACTTATGTGCTGTGTCACAGATCCCTTTAATCGATCCATTCAGTCACTGTTTACCTTAGAGTGCTCACTTCCAAAACCTTGCTCACTGTTTAAATGGGTTTCCCAATGCAGTTTGACTGGTTACTCTCAAAAAAAAATTTCATTTAAATCTGTTGGGTCAACTTGATGCCAAATTGTATATATTGGTCTGGAAAAATAATTTTTGCTGTATGTTGTATCGTTTCTAAACATAGCCTTCACTTTCCAATTTGATGCTGAAGTTGGTGTCATTCAGAGTTACTAATACCCTCTAGTAACTACCCTAATAGTAACCACTACTATCTAAAGATGGTTATTTAAAAAAAAATTTGTTATTTAAATTATTTTTAAAAACCCAAAGATCTTTAAAAGCATTTGGAAGTAGCAATTACCGTGTAGTAAAGATGGGAAAGCTGATATGGAATAAGCTATAATTAACATCTTCAGCAAGTTTTCAAAAGACAGCTTTAAGTATGTTTTTCATATTAGAATGTAAAGAGAGACAACTCCCAATGATGAAGCCAGTTTGTTAACTATGGGGAAATTGCATTCCTGTTCTTTGAAGAATATGTGAAGGATTGAAAACAGGAGTTTTGCACTAGACAGCTGTTTTGTCTCGCTTGTGGTAGATGAGATGTCAAGTCCATAGTTTAGTTTAAGCTTCACTTGTGATTCAAGGAATGTTAGAGAGTAAAACAACTGAAAAGCAGCTTCTCTTGGGACCTTTCAGAGAAGTTAATTATTATTAGCTACAGTATCTAATGACCTTTTATCATTGTGGCCTGTTATGATGCCTTCTCCAGTGCACAGCAGTTTTTATTTTGCTTCCAACCATATTAATTATAATAATCTTTGTCATGGCAACCAAGTCTTACAATGTTTGGTTGCTAAGGGTTTTGTTAAAATGAAGATAAAGTACACTTAATTGGGGAATATTTTTTTTTTTTTTGCTAAAATGAAGGCAAAGTACACTTAATTGGGGATTTTTTTTAATTAGTGTGACTTTACATGAGAGTGAGGGTTTTTTTTTTTCCCTGAGTCTTCTGACAAGCTCAGAATCCTCTTTTCTGCTGAATCTGTAGGTTCATTTCTACTTTTTATTTCCTTTGGTAAAGTTTTAATAAAGGGTAAGATATGCAGAAGAGGAAAAAAGTTAAACTCTCTAAGAAATGCTCCAGTAATATTCTGTCATCCTTAAGGAGGTGTCAGAAGAATCTTTTGCTCCTAATCAAGTAACTCACTGAAGGAGTGTAACTGGGTGCAGGGGTTCTGCACCAGTTTGTTCACAGGGGAGCATCAGGCTCTTTAAAAATTGAGTTAACCCCATAAAAGCATTAAAATGATGACTTTTCAGAGAAGCCCCTTCAAAAAGTGAAAGACGTTTTGAACCTGATTATAAGAAATATTATCCTAGGACTGTATTTCTGACCTGGCTAGGATGGTTACTGTTAATGGGATTTCTTAAGCCAGTAATACTGGTTGGTGTGGTAAATATTAAAGTGCAATGTGGAGAGTAAGGTTTCACTTCTATGAATGTTTATTCCTTGAGGTGACTAGTTGGGAAACCTACCAAAGAGAAACCTCTGTCTAGCAGAGGAAAATTCAAGTTATGATTATCTCTGTAGCTGTTCAATGGGAGTGATGCTGTTGCATTCCATAGGAGCAGTCTCACAGGAGCGAGACTTTTCTACAGCAAAACAAAAAAATACATGGAAAGGAGCAGCAGAAAGGTTAAAGCAATTGCAGGTAACATGGAGCAGCCCTCCTGTGTTAGAGGGTCAGGAAGAATAAATGTAAGAGGACCAAAAATAAGCCAACACCACTAAAACCAAAAGCTGTTGTGACTTTAAGACCAGAGTGGAGGTGACTATCACAAGGAAGAGGACATCTTTTAAACAATGCAAGTCATGTCCTAATGAGAGAAGGGGAGTGAGAATGTAAAACAGTAACACACAAGGCCCAAAACATTAATGACTGAAATAACAACAACAAAACAAACAAACAAAAAAACAACAAAAAAACACACCCAAAAACCCACCCCAAAACAAAACACCACAAAACCACTTCCCACCCCATCCCTTTCCTTCTCCTTTCCCCCAGCTTTTGCTGCTGAGCACAATGTCATATGATATGGAACATCCTTTTGGTCAGTTGGGGTCAGCTGCCCTGGTGATGCCCCCTCTAAACCTCTTGCCCACCCCCAGGCTACTTGCTGGTGGGGCACCGTGAGAAACAGAAAGCCTTGATGCTGTGCAAGCACTGTTCAGCAAGAGCGAAAACATCCCTGTGTTATCAACACTATTTTGGTCACAAATCCAAAATGCAGTAGCATATGAGCTGGTATGAAGAAAATTAACTCCGTCCTCACCAAGGCCCATATAAATAGCTAAGACATGAATTAAATGTACAAAAATGAAGCGTACCAAAGTCTTCATCCACTTTATGAAAATAAGTTATTTCTCATAGATTCTTGAGTTCCTAGAAAAGAATCCTGTGAGAAAACGTGTAAGGATGATTCAGTTGATATTTTCGGAGATTTGACATGAAATGTTTTGACTAAAGTTTCTTTGCCGAGGCTTAAATGTGCTTGTGAAATATGTCAAAAAGACAACTTACAGGTCAGTTGCCTATAAAATAGGAAATTGTGGGTAAGAGTAAAATTTGTGGTCATAGGTTGGGAAGGTGAGACAAAAGCTGATATTAGAGTTTTGAAAAGATCTCTTCTGGAAGCTGTGTAGTTCAGCATCTTCACAAATTAATTAGAAAATGGATGCTTAAACAAGTGGCATTTTTTTTTCAGATAATTCAAAATTATTTTGCATACTCAAAACTAAAATTGTCTACAAAGATATGCAAAAGAGTCTCTTCCAGGACAAGAGAGAGACAGATAAACTTAATAATAAAAATACTACAGAATAAGTGATGGGTTTGAGGGGGAATTCCAACTAATACTTTGTATCTCATGATGATCACGGGTGATGGCAAAGAAACTGTTGCCAGGAGGAAAGAGAGATTGGAGTCATTGTGGCTAGTTCTGTGAAATCTCATTGTTCAAAAAAGTAATCGTAGAGAAAAATAGAACATTAGGAATTGCTAAGAGAGGAATAATACATAAAGAATGAAGTAGAAAGCATTATGGGAATAGTTCTAATAGTATAAGGTTTTGACTGTTCTGATATGGTGCCTACCATACAGTTATGTAAACTGCGATGGGGTTTTTTTTTTTTTGCGTGTTTTGTTTTGGTTGTTTGTCTTTTTTTTTTTTTTCCCCTCCCTTAAAACAAAGGCAACTGAATAAAGAAAAACAAGTCTCCAAAAGTTCAGGATAGGAAAAGATCCTTAAAGAGCAGGAAATATAATGAATATGTGGTTCCATTAAATGTATATGTCATAACAATTGGAGAAAAGAGTATTTTCTTACCATTTATGGTACATCAGGTAAACTCTCCTATAAATACTTTTTTGGCATAGTAGTATAAAATATAGAACAGTTTCATTCAAGTTATTTTTTATCTGTTTTATATTTGATAACTTTTAAAACAGTTGATTGACTTATAGGTTTATGAATAAATGTAATGTTCATCAAAGTGTGAAGAGAAATGTTAGAATTATGTTTCAATTTGGAACTCCCATTTTGACAATGAAAATGATATTTTGGGTCAAAATACAGGAATTTTGGAGCTTCTGCTTTGGAAAGTACGTTAAAGGATAGCATCTTGTATAAACTTCTGACATTCTTACAGAGGCAAGAGAGACAAATGCCATAGGTATTCAAGTGGTACAAATGAAAATAGCTTAGTGTAATTTTTTTGTTTTAAGAGGTGTAGAGGAAAGGCAAAGTTGTCTAGTCTCATAGAATCATAGAATTGCTAAGATTGGAAGGGACCTTTAAGATCATCGAGTCCAACCATCAACCTACCCTGACAAAACCACCTCTAAACCATGTCCCCAAGTACCACATCTACCCTTTTTTTAAACACCTCCAGGGATGGCGAATCCACCACCTCCCTGGGCAGCCTATTCCAATGTTTAATAACCCTTTCAGTGAAAAAATGTTTCCTAATATCCAATCTAAACCTCCCCTGACATAACTTGAGTCCATTTCCTCTCGTCTTAACACTTTTCCCCAGGGAGAAGAGGTCAGCCCCCACCTCTCTACAACCTCCTTTCAGGTAGTTGTAGAGGGTGTGATAAGGTGTCCCCTCAGCCTCCTCTTCTCCAGACTAAACAGCCCCGGTTCCCTCAGTCGTTCCTCATAAGGCTTGTCCTCCAGACCCCTGGTGAGCTTTGTAGCCCTTCTCTGGACACACTCCAACATCTCGGTGCCCTTCTCGTAGTGAGGGGCCCAAAACTGAACACAGTCTCAACCTATTCAACTTTCAAATACTTCAGAATAAGTTCTAAAGGGGACTTCAGATATCAAATGTTATCAATGCTACTGAAAGTCATTCTCTCTTCCTTTTTTCTTTAGTACATTAAAGAACATGTCTTCTTGAGGACTATAAGTTTTGATCTTCTGTTTTAGCCATCTTTGACCCTGAAAGGGAAAGCAATAAAATGGTGGGAACCATCATTTAGTGTCCCATAAATAATCTTACTGAGGGGGAAAAAAATGTATAGTTATAATCAGATTTTCTCACTGTCTTCTTGTTGACAGCATATTCTAGCTAAGGAAACACATCTTGTTAGCTAGAAGGTGGAAACCACTGAACTGCTGCTTCAAAGGGCAAATGTTATTTAAAAATTAATAGAGCTTGGGATCTCTCCTCCTAATAATTAGAAATCTTTGGACAACAGGCTTCCTTTTTCTTGTGTGCAGAATTGGATTCTGAGCCTTTGCTCTTTCTGTGACTAGCTTTCACAAAGTGTATGTGGATGAGTGTACAGATACACAGCATGCTTTCCAAAAGTATACGGAAAAGCAAGCTGTAAGCCAAGTAGATAGAAGTATCTCAGTGTTGACCTTGAATCTACTGCCTAAAGGATGTTAAAGGGAAGATGGAACTGTATTCTTCTGAGAGGTGCATGGCAAAAAGATAAGAGGGCAGCAGTTACAAGTTTCTGACTGGATGTAAGGAAAAAATGAGTAGTTAAGCACTGGACTGAGTAGGCTGGAGCGGCCATGGAATATCTCCCTAAACTCAAGTGCTATAGTCAGGTTGCTCGTGGCCTTAACTTTGAAGTTGGCTTGCTTTGAGCAGGTGGTTAGACTAGATCTCTTGAGGTCCCTTCCAACTTAAATTATTCTATGAACCTATAGAAACAAGTCTACTTACAACACCTTTATCTACTTGAGTTTTTTTTATGGGAGGAGGCAGTGACATACAAAATGGTAATCCTGGCAGTAGTGTGTTCTTGTAGAACATTCTTAATTAAGGAAGGTCTTGGATATGCAAAAGCAACTGTGATTTGGATTTGGAAGATTTTAGAAGGGTATGTTTTCACTCTTACGCCCTTTCACGGACAGAGTTTGTAGGTGGAATGATAATTCTTTATATTGTCTCAGCATTTCATGTGTGGAGCCTCACGCACCGCTACTGGAGTCACCCAAGGGCAACTATTTGCTGCAGAAAATTTTGGCTGCTCGGTTTTGGGTGAACCAGAAAGGGGAGGCTCATACAGGGTTTTATAGTTGGAAGCAGTGGAGCAAATATTGATGAACTGAGTACGTACAGAGATAATCCTATTCATTTCTTTATGGGACTGTGTTACCGTCAGAATGATTTGTTTCTAGACTTGTGTTACATTCATTCATAAACACATTTGTATGTCTAACTTTATTAGTTTCCCAGTCTGCACTTTGCACACCATCCTGACTATACGAATGCAGTACATCACTCTGGGACATATGTCACGAGCACAGCTAGTCCTATAAATCAAGAGCCAACTCTCAACACCTGGACAAAACCAGCTGCTCTTACCTGCAGGGGAAGGACTCAGAGCTTTCAAGGCAGCTTTCAAGGACGAAGGAATGAATGAGTTCCTCAGTTGCACGATGTACTGGGAAACAGACAGGCATGAGGACCATAATGAAGGCAAAAATTTTTTCTTTATATATGGAATGTAAAAAATTGAAAAAGAGGTGTAAAGCACTAGGTGTTTTGAATTGAGCACTGTATGAGGTTGCAGAGTCTATAAGCTGTGTGTGATCTTCGTGGGTGGGCTGAAGATGGATATGCTAGGTAGTGCTCTTTGCAGTCATTGACATGTGATGCCTCTTTGATTTGTATAAAATTTATATTTTATTGATTCATAGCTGGCATGTTGTTATAGCAGCAAGCAGCTTATTTACAAAGCGAAATATGTAACATAAATGACAGTGAATCAAAAGAAGCATTACAGAAATGTGAGCAGCCTGATATTGCAAAGTAAAGACTGAAACAAACAAAATGATGCCAGTAAAATAAACACTAATTTGTTTGCTTGCAGTATATTCTGAAGTGTACACATTGGACCTTCTTAGATAATGGGGAATAATTCTGGGTAGGTGGTACTCCAGACAGATTATGAACTATTCTTTAAAGAATACGATTCTGAGATTTAAAACCAAGAGCAAAGCCAACAACTGAACAGAATTCAGTCACTTAAGTGATAATGTGGTTATCAATATGCATATGTATATTTATGGCACTCTAAGAACTATACCACTTATAGGTAAATGTTACCAGATAAATAATTGGTCTCCTAGATACAGGCCTTATGAATTCTTTCACGATAAAAATCCTCAATATTTTCAAGAATAATTATGTACTTCTGGTAAAATAGGTGATTTGGTGCATCCGGCATAAACTTTAAATTTTTACTTGGGCTCTACTTTTGAAAGGCTTTACACCAACATGATTGCTTTCCATTTTTCATCTTTTCTAGCTGCCTTTTTTTTTTTTTTGAATGCCTTTGTAGTGAAGTCCTTTAAATCTTTTCAGACTATACAATTTTACTCATAGTAGTCCCTAACCCAATAACTCTGGCAGTTTGGTTTTTCATTTTAAATGGGAGAAATTTGGCACTTCTTGGATTCTTTGCTGCTATAGTAACACCATCTGACCACTTTCTTTTTAGCCCTGTTTTATTTTTTTTTAACCTGTATATAAGAGAGTTTTAGAAAATCAGTATTAAGTTAGTGTCACAGCTAAGTTCAGTACGTTTATCTCAAGTTGGCAAAATGTGCTAGATCTAGGCTAAGACCTTGCCTGTAGTGCAATGCTTATTTTTGAAACATGGGCTGAAATATCTTTTTAAGAACTGCTCATTTGTCATAACAAGACTTAAGTGCATTCCTAAAAATTTTTTTATATATATATATGTGAGATAATAGGTTTCTATAGTAAGTGTGTTAAATAATTTCACTTTTTTTTTTTCTCTCCTGACTTGCAGGTCATCTCCTCAGTTGAGGAGATGAAACAGTCTTTGTGTAACTTGTAATTCAGATCTAGAGTGAGTTAGGATTAGTAAAGGAGCAAGGAAGGCTTCATGGTCCAAGATACAAAGAATCTCATGTTTCCAAATACAAATCATGTACGTTCTCCATGTGTGTGGGCAAAGCAGTGAACCTGCTGCTTTTAGGCAAGTCCTGCCCTACCTATGAGCAGCAGCATACCAGGCTGTATTTTCAACCTTTAGCATGGGAAACTGCTCCCTATCCGGCTGAGAAAGTCAGAGTTCAGACTGTTAAAGAAGCATTAGCATGTTTGGTGAATGTGAGCATGGAAAATAAATGCAAAATCAGAACAAGTAGAAAAGACAAGTGAAAAGTCCTGTATGTGCAGAGACGTGTAGTTCAGGAAGGCAGGAGTAGAAAACAAACCAGTGATGGTTGCAAATATATCCAGGACAAGGGCAAACAGTCATATGATGCGACTGTAAATGGAGGTTTTGAATCAGTGATTGTGTAACACTGAGAAAGAAGTGGAGAATGTGGTCATCCTTGTGTCACATCAACAGGAGATGCACAGCAGGCAGCATAGGAGAAGGGAAAAAAATTGCTTCAAATCCTCTGAAACTTTGCTGTAGGTGTATGAGTTTGTTATGCTTAGCAAGATGCTTTTATGAACAGCACAGTGAGATTGGCAGTAAACGCTTGTCTGCTGTTCAGACATACTGTGTGTGTGTGGCTTTTAGTTTTGCATGTGGGGTTTTTTGTCTTTTAGAAGTGGATTAAGGGCTTTGTTCTTGGAGATGTATGTAATTGCTGGATTTGCTGAAGTCACTTAGTGAACTGGTCACTCAGTCATTTAGAAATCTGCCCAGTAAACGCTGAAGACTTTTTATTATAGCAATGTGTCTTTGAAAAGTGACTTTAAGGTAAATTGGTTTTACTGGTTAGACCAGATGAAGCTTATGCTTTGCTGGCAAGGACAACCACAAATCATGAATTCCAAGACTTCCCCGCCTCCCAAGGAGAAAATATGGTATAGTAATTAAGAAGCAGGATTTCATGCTCTTTTTCAGCAAAGATGCTTAACTTTTATACACAGGCTCCAGCCTCAGTGTATGCTTTCAGATAAGCATGTGACTGAAGAATATAGATTTATTTTGGCTTAAGTAATTTAAGTTTCTATTCCAGACTTCTACTGCCAGCTGTGGGACACTTTCAGCTTCTGGCTTTATTTTTACTGTACTGTCTTAAAAATGAAGATATAGTCTTTGTAAGAAGCTTTCACATATCTGTTTGAAAAATGTATCAGTAGCCCTTGATGAAGACTCGTGGCTTTTCATGCATGAAGTGGAATGCTTTAAATGGAAGGAATCAAATTACTATCCTTAAAGATCTTTTCAGAGGATAGCAAAAGATACTTTATCCTTTACAGAAAGGGCAAGAAAGAGAGAGGAGATGGTCAGGGAAACTTTGGAGGGGGAAAGAAAAGAAAAAAAGTTGATGCTTTGGGGAAGCAAATTTGTACATTTGTCTACTTAGACTTTAGTAAAGCCTTTGACACCATTTCCCACAACATTCTCCCTGAAAAACTGGCTGCTAAAGGCTTGGACGGGTGTATTTGCTGGGTGAAAAAACTGGCTGGGTGGCCAGGCCCAAAGAGCTGTAATAAATGGAGTCAAATCCAGTTGGTGGCCAGTCACAAGTGGTGTTCCCCAGGGCTCAGTACTGGGGACAGTTCTGTTTAGTATCTTTATCAATGATCTGGATGAGAAGATCAAGTGCACCCTCAGTAAGTTTACAGGTTGGGCAGGAGTGTTGATCTGCTTGAGGGTAGGAAGACTCTACAGAGGGATCTGGACAGGCTGGATTGATGGGCCGAGGCCAATGATGTGAAGTTCAACAAGGCCAAGTGCCGGGTCCTGCACTTGGGTCACAACAACCCCATGCAGTACTACAGGCTTGGGGAAGAGTGGCTGGAAAGCTGCCCAGCAGAAAAGAACCTGGGGGTTTTGGTCAACAGCCTGCTGAATATGAGCCAGCAGTGTGCCCAGGTGGCTGAGAAGACCAACAGAATCCTGGCCTGTATCAGAAATAGTGTGGCCAGCAGGACTAGGGAAGTGATTGTCCCGCTGTACTCAGCAGTGGTGAGGCCCCACCTTGAATACTGTGTTCAGTTTTGGGCCCCTCACTACAAGAAAGACATTGAGGTGCTGGAGTATGTCTAAAGATGGGCAATGAGTGGTTGAGTCACCATCCCTGGAGGTATTTAAAAGATAGGTAGATATGCTGCTTAGTGATGTGATTTAGTGGTGGACTTGGCAGGTTAACAGTTGGACTCTATGATCTTAAAGTTCTTTGTAACATAAATGATTCTATGATTCTACATCTCTCTGTGTGTACTTTGACTGGATTTGAATTGAGCAAACTTACATACAAAGACATTATATTGAATATAATGGTTTATTTTCTTTTTTTTATGGAATGGCTTTCTGATGAAATGACTTACTACAACTGGTTTGGCCACTAACCTATGAAAAGAGATGCGACTTTTTAGTGATAACAAATTGTCAAGTGACCCGATCTCATTTTATTGCCAAAACTATTCATTAATGGCCTAGGTGTTTTTTGTCACTTTGGTCTTTCCTACTGGTCAGAAAGTCAGCTAAGTCAAAAGAAACAACAAATTAAGGAATGTGTGAATTCAGTATAGGAAGTGTTCATTTTTGAGTGTGTTGGATCTTGTTTAAATTTTAAATGAACATTGCAAATCTATCTATTAGTATAATAGTAATTACTTTAATGTAGTTTAGTTTAGGTGTAAAATTGTGTTGATCTGTGGTGGTAGCCCTTGTTATACACAGGGCTATTAAAATGGTCTTTTTCTCAACTTTTACCTATTGCATAAAGCATAGCATGTGCTTCTGTAGCTGCTCTTACCTGACATGAGTAATAGTCTTATTCACATACAAGTGTTGGAATACACTCTTCATTGGTTAGTTTTTAGGGATGACGTGAAAATCTCTATAGGCGTAATATTCCATTTCTTTATTTTCATTTTCCTCAGGCCCTGTGCACTAAGAAACTTAATTCAGCCAACTGCTGTGAGCTTGATTTCACATTGCATCAATTTTAAGAACTGTTGCTGCAGTGACAATTTTTTATCCAATCCGCTCATTGTCTTTTTTCAGTAAAAGCACTGTTGGAAAATGGGGGGAAAAAAACCAAACAGAAAACCTCAACCCTGATTTTTTTTTTTCCGGTTTGTCCTTTGATTAGCTGCTCTGCTGTTCACTGAGTAGAAGAACGGTTTGAAACTAAATAAAAATTGAACAACTGAGACTACATAGTAAATATTTACAGGTTTTGATGTATGAATGTTTAAGTGCATATGATTCAGGATGCACTGGAGGAAGGAACTCCAAGAGTATCTCAAGAATGGATGAGCTGGTTTTTGCATGCTAGTTGGTGTAATGGTTTACGTTAGAACTCTGTAAACTAATAAAAGCATGAGATGCTGTAGTAACTTAATCACACAGAGGCACAATGGTCTGCTGAAGAAAAGCTGCATGGAAAAAAGCCTGCTGCATCTGTGTCAGGACCATTCCCTTTAATGATACTTCTGGATTTTCCCCCTTTTAAATTAAAATGTTTGGTAATTGCAAAGCAGCTCTTTGTCTCTTTGTATTTCTTACATATTTCTATTACAGTTAAGTACTATTCTACATCACCGGTTGTCTGTTTTTGGTACCTGATAAGTCTATGTTTAGTTAGTTTCTTTCATAAGGATCAAAAACAGCCTTTCAACATATGTCCGGCTTATCTATTTTTCTATTTCTTTAACTCATAGTAATGGCAGGGTGGTAATTTAGGCATAGTGAGAGATGCTGGTAAATCATCTCTGGGGTTTGCAGTTTGTACAAGTGTGCTTTAAAACCCTGGAACTTCTTAATGACTTTTTGTCATTAACTGTGTACCTCAGTCTTACCTTCTGGTGCTCATCAAAAGTTTTGTTTGGATACAAGGTATAAAGCATTTTGTGGGTTGAACTAAGATGTTTTTAAAATGTCCCACTATGAATAAATTGTTCTTGAACTTTATATACTACCTGTTAATGTTTCCTTGTATTCAGAAAGTTAAGTTAGAAGAATATAGCTTTTCTCCTGTAGGCCTTATATGTGGATGAAGTTTTTACAATAAACGCAGAAATGTTTCTTGAAGGTCTCTTACATTGTCTTGAAAACTTCTGTGTTTCCAGAGATAGTGGCAATAAAACAGTAAGGGGGGTGGAAAAATGTGTGTGCGCATGCACGCATGTGTGTGTTAAGACCCAGACACGTACATAATAAATTGCTGAGCTTACAGTGAAAGTATTTTTCTCAGAAGTGCATCCTGGATTTAAGCATTGAGGCGTTCAACAACTTACAGTAAGGTCATAAAAGATAAAGAGGAAGGAGGAAAAGAAGTCATGACTATTAGGAAGGGATTGTTCTACATACCTTTCAGGCACAAGATGAATGGCACTTGAGTTGCCTAGATATTCTGACATCCACTGAATTTATTGTTCGACAAATACCTTGAATTTTTTCACATTCAAAGACCTGTTTATAGCACAGAGATGGATCACACAGTTTTTTCTTCTTTTGGTTTGTATTGTCCTTATTCATCACTGACTTTTGTCAGGACTGTGATGTTTGACTTTGTTTTTGTGCACAGGATTGACTAAACTTAAGCCAAGGATAGCTTGATGTGCCAAAGGACAAAATGACTATTACTCAATATGTTGTGTTTGCCATTATTAAACAGTAATCACTGTAAGGGAGGGAAATAGAAATGCTTTGAATAACCCTGTCCTATCACTGTTTGCCATGATCAAAATGAAAGTCATCTTTTGCTAAGGCACACTGGTTATTTCCCGTGCAAATTATAGAGGAGGAACTATCCTCTTGAATATTACTGGGTTATAGCTATCTGCGAATGCTGAAAATGTAAAGGTGATCTTTGAATATTTTGTAATATTTTGGGGTGTTAGTCTTAGTTAATAAAACATTTTCTCTTTGCCGCCTGTAAAGGAGCTGGCCATAAAAGTTATTGAATCGTATTTACGGTTCTCTAAGCAAGGTGTACAAAAGTAATTTTAGTAAATGTTATGAAATTAAAAAGGATAGGTTTTGTGTCGTGTTTGTTTTAAAAGAATTAAATCTGGGTAGAAATTCTGTGCTCAAATGTCAGGAGTTGAGGTCTAAAGTAAACCTGGGCAACGAACTAAGTCTACTGTTCAGATTTACAGTTCCAGATTGCTTTTCAGAAGTAATAAAGTCTTGCTGCTTTAGCTGACACATGACTGACTGATCTTCTCTGGAGCATTACACCACCATGAGACAGAAGATCTAATCACACCACTTTTCTTAAATCTCCCAAGTGTTTCTTATTTAATATTTTCTAAGTAGTTGGTTACTCTTAATATTATTTGTTTTGTATCCTTAGCCAAAATATAACTTACCTGACTGAGTGATTAAATACAAAATTTAATGGTTGGCATTTCAGGTCAAGGAAAGTTGAGGAAAAAGCGCAGTGCAGGAGACAGCACATTTTGCATGCGAGTGTGTGTGTTCTGGTATCTGTTTTCCAATTATGGAGACTTTTTATCAGCTTTCTACAATTGGCATGTGTCAAGCCCTGGTTTGCAACAGGATGGTGACTGCAAGAATGGGGCTGACACACTGGCTGAGAGAATATAATTGTTGTTGCTGTATAAACACCTTGGGCAGATAAGATCTGTTTGGAACCTCTGGAACCCAAAGAGCTGGGGGATATAACCAGAAAGCCTTGAAACCTCAGGCTGAGGTTTCGGTTGGCATATCTGGTCTGCCGCTGTCAGTACTGTAACAGTTGCTGTGCTTGTTCTCAGCAGTGTGGTCCAACTGATGGAGTGCATTGTTCTGATGGAGCTCTGCACTTTGACTAGTTTTTGACTTTTTCCTCAGAGAAGGTGGCAAATGGTTTTTCAGTCAGTGTGTACAGACAAAGAGGTAATACTTTCTGCACTTATTTATGGGATTCATCACCATATCAGTATGGTCCATCAGAGGTACGAAATGGAAGTGTTGTTAAAAGTAGTAAGTTATGCTGCAGCTATCCAGGTTGCATGTGTCTCATGGAAGGTGCTTCATCTTCAGCTCTGCTAGTGCTGCGCTCCATCTCACAGCTTAGGCTTCGAGGCAAGGAATTTGTCGCCGCCTAAGTAATTCAGGAGCTTATGCTGTTACGTAAGTTAATATCCAAATGGAAAAATAACTTAATTTCTGGACTCTCCGTTGTCTTCTCTTGACTGAGGCAAAATAACAGGCACCCACTCTTAAGGGGAGGAAGGGAATGAAAAAAAAAAAAAAGAGAAAGGAAAGAATGAGACAGACAAAGGCCAAGTAGAGCTCCTGTGAAGCCCCAATGCTACAGGAACAAGAGAAAACTCAGGTAACATTCCAAGAGAAGTCCTAAAAGAAAATAGTACTATGGAAGCCAATTGCAGTCAATTTTGGAAGAGAGGACAGTAAGACAACTTGTCAGATGAGGACGGAAATGAATCTGAGCTTTGTTGGGGAATAGGTTTTGGTGATGGTAGTTTTGCTGGGGAAGATGAACCAAGGAAATGGAGTAGTGAAATTAATCATTTAGACACAATTTCATTGAAAAAGATAGAGAGAATTAAGAAAGACGGAAACGGTAGTTGAAGGGATCCTTGTTTTCAGATGGGCAAACTGATGTGTATTCTCTTGGGAAAGAGTGAACAGGACCAAAGATGGGTAAGGTAGCAAGTAAAAAGCTTGAGTCTGGAAAACACAAAGCTGTCAAACAAATCTCTGATAGACGGAAAATGTTTGTGATGAGGAAAGGAAAAATGCAGAGAGGAGAAACAAGGAGAAAGCTAGCAATAAGGAGGAGAAAGCTACACATTAATTTCTTCCCTGATAATTCTCTTATTTTTATTTCTTTTGAGGCTGTTTGGGAAGTCTGACATGTTAAAAAATAACATTGAGGAACTTTTAAAGTATGTATTAATGTAAGCATGCATTGAAAGTTATTTTAGGATCTCCATGTTTATTTGGTGGAATGTTGTGCGAGGTACCTTTGAGTTAAGTCGAGCGTTTCCTCTTGTGAAGTGGAAGAGCTCACTCAGTGCTGTAGGTCAGGTGCGGGTATAAAAACATTCCATTCAGTAGCCATTAATCTAAAGCTAAGCCAGGAAGCGTGGGGAGGAGAGCCCTAGAGTTAAGTGGAAAAGAACTGGGTCTGCTTGTAACACCAAGGGAGAGCAGAGAGGAATTGTAATACTTCCATGGTGGATCCCTGTGAGCAATTAGAGGAAGTTTGATTTTGACAGCTCTTCACAAAGACTTTTATGCAATCCAGATTACTTGCTCCAAATGCTGCTGTTGGCCTGAATATACAAGAGTATACCTGGAGTAATGTTGCTACCTAAAAATGGCATCCAACAGTCTGACAGTTTATCGGCATTCTTTGGATAAACATAGTTAATGTTTGCTAGGACACAACGCCCTGTTCATTGTGTGTGATCAATACCTTGTCTAAATTCAGTGTATGTATAGACACATGTAAACATGTGCATGCATACATCTATATAACAATTACTAAATGCAGAAATGTTGTACTATGTTATAATCAGATACCTTATTCTCTTCTAGTATACATATGCTGTGTATATATATCTTGTTGTACTTTGCTTTACAGTTTAGGCTTGTGACTTTATTTAAGAGTTTTGTGAGACTTGGTATTCAGAAGAAATTCTATAAGGGGATGAAGGCCTGTAGTTTTTCACACAGAGGTTAATTAGGGGTGTTGAGGTTTGGGCCAGACTGGACGCTGGGTTGAAGGACAGACGTTCTCCCCCACCTCTCTCTCCAAGGAGTGGAGGGAGAGAGAGAGAGAGAGAGAGAGACTTATGAATTTCAAAGAAACTAAACTACTTTAATGAAAATATTAATAAAATAATAAAAAGAAAATAATGAAATATATACAAAACCAGTATTGAGCTCCCAGGATGTCAATCACGTCACCGGCAGGCACTGGGAAAGTTGCAGACTGGAATCAGTGACAGACGGGAACTGGATTTGAGACCTGGATTCAGGAATGCAGGGATTGGGATCAAAGGTAGATGAACAGACAGAGTCCTTCTTGGACGCTGGCCATTGAAGGAAGAGGGCTGACCCTTTGATCCCTCAGCTTTTATACTGAGCATGAGGCAGATGGGATGGAATACCCTGTTGGTCAGTTTTGGGTCACCTGTCCTGTTCAGTCCTCCCCACAGGTGCGACCCCTCTATGCTTTTCTGCTTCTGACCCTCCAACGGGGCAAATAACAAAGTGAGCTGCCCTTGGGTGTTATAGCAATAAGTATAAGCAAGAGCCTCTCTGCATACCGTTCCTTGGTACAAATTCGGGGATATCAGGTCTTATCATTCTGAGAGCGTACAGTGTCTCCACAATATGCTGTTAATTTCAGAGAGTTCAGTGAGTTAGAAGAGGCTTAGCTGCAAAGTAAAATTACTGAACAGAAAATGGGTTCTGTTTTACCTCGAACCAGGACAAGGGGTAATTTTTGTAGCTCTTCTTCTTTTGAATTGTGAAAATAAATATTTTTGCATATGTATTTAAGTGTGAGCATAAAGTAAATGTGTAGTCTTTGGTGATCTTTTCTAATTTAAATTTACATGGATTTTCCAGTAGGAAACAGTAGAGAATTTATTGCAGAGACACTGGTGCTGCCTTCAGTATCTACTGTGGTGAAGCAATGTACTCTTGGCTTTTGCCTGGGATTTGTTTGTGGTTCTTAAAGTTGTGTTTTAATGTTGGGAATTTCCTGTGGCCTGTGTGAGTGTAACAGATGATCTGCAAACCTTTGTGAACTGAATGTGATGATAATTGTGACTGCAGAAGCCTCAATCTGGTGAGGAGGGAATCACCATTTCAATTGCAATCCCAAATTTACTCCCACTTAAGAAATGCCTTTGTCATCTTTTATAAAATATCATGTAAGTGAGAAGCGCCATGTTGAACATAATGTATCATGCTGTGATACAGATATAACTGGATCCAGTGGTGGGACAGTGCCCCCCCCCAGTTGGAAAGAAGGGCAGCTTAAATATAGGTTTTAACAGGAAACTGCCAGTGACGCATTCTTTAATAACTTACAATGGCTTACAATAATGAACGATGAACCTTGAGAGCAGAGATTGTAAAATGTGTTTGTTTTGGGATTGAAGTTTTATCTTCAGAAGGTTACTAGTAAGGACGGCCTTCTCTCTTATCTGCTTATTGTAGATAAAAATTGTAATTTTATGAAGTGAAAGGTTAGTGTTCATCTATACAATCTTTTTCTGCCATTTATTAATCCATCTGTTAGACGATGATTTTATAGGAACATTAAAATATTTGTCTCAAATTAAAGGAGCCATGGTAGGATGTTTGTTCTGCTAGTTATAAAACCTAAGCTGTTTCAAGAAGAGTAATTGCTTTGGTTCTTCACAGCTATTTTTTTGAACAACCTAAAAAAAAGTTGTTGCATTATCCTGAAAAAGCTCAAAGGATGTGAGTATGAATGGTTCTTGGTCATTTCTGTCTTTTAAGAGACAATATTCATTCTGGTAGTGAGCATTTTTGCAGCCTTCTTGCTGTGGAGAAAAATGACAAATTTATGCACAGTACCAGAGACCATAAGAATTACTCATTTTGGTAGCCAAAATCGCTGAAATAGCTTACTAATTACACCTATAGAAGAAACAAAGAATGTCTGCTCAATATCTTCAACACTTAAAAAATGAAAATGGATTTGTTTCAGAATGGAGAAACCTTTTTCTCTTGCATTTAGGATTCATCATTCCTTTGTTTGACTTTTCATTTTTAGTTTGTTTGCTCAAAGGCTGATTGATGTAGCAGATGTCTTTGCAGATTGATCATTAGAGGAAAGGTAGAAGGGAAAAGGACTAATAAGATTTTAGTAGGTATATTCAAGGTAAGGGTTTTTAGGGGGACAGAGGAGGTTCTTTGCCCCCAAGTCTCTGTCTTGTTGATTTTTAGCTTCCTGTGATGTGCCTGACGTGACTTGTCAGTAACTTGTCTTATCCGCTCTGATCCAGTTTTATTTGTTCAGCTCCTTAAGAGCATCCAGCTCTTTCATACTTCTCCCTGCAAACTGAGTATATGAAGTTAATAGCTATGGCTTTCTGCTCCAAATAAAATAAAAGAAACTACGAAGACTCAGTATTTAATTCTTTTCTTATTAATGATATAATGCCTGAAAGCTCTAGAAATACCCTAGAAAAATATATCTGGAAAATCCCTTCTTTGTTAATATAACATATTGGCCTTGGCCAGTGGTGAGGTAAACTAGATCTGTATCATTCCTGACTGATGTTTATCTTACTGATTTCACAGCCATTACTTTTGGTCCTTCATCATTTTTACTATGCATTTCTGATGTAGAAGTACTTTGAAGAAGGAATATTTCACTGTCACAATCTCAAATACAAGTTTCTGCTTTAACTGGGAAATTAGAAAATTAATCTGACTCGTCTGGTTTCATTAAGCGAGGCATGTGATATTACAAACGAGTAATAGTGACAGTTTAAATGGTTTTGGTGTTATTGGTCTAATGTTTTCAGAAGTAGAAAGATAATTTTCAGAGAAACTTGTTGAATGGGATCTGAGTATCTGGAATTCTGGTCTGTCTTGAGCCCTTTTCAAGGTCTTTCTCTTTGTAGTCTCACTAAGTAGTCTCACTGAAGGCAAAAGCACCAAAACTTGGTCCCCAAGTGTACACCCTAGACATGACACGTATGAGAATGTCAGTTAATGTACTATGAAAGATTCACTTAGTGATTCAATTTTTTCTGGGTGCTTTTTTTTTTTAGTGTTTTCTGGTGTTTTTTGGTTTTTTACTTTACACAAGCGTCTTAAATTTAAAGTGAAAACAAACTGTGGATACCATTGTGTGTCTATGGACATGTATTCTGATTTTTTAAAAAGAGATATTAGTTTATGCAGATCGAGCTTAAAGCAACTTGTGCTTCTTTCTTCTTCAGGTTCTCATATTTTCAATGCATTGTGCTCTTGAGGACCAACTTGTTCTCTTGCTTTTTCATTCGCAAATGTGAATTTGGTAGGCTTTGCTGTCACTTTGCCAACCATGAACAATTTATTTCTTTTGATTGTGGTAGGAACAGAAAAAAGGAGTCCAAGTTATCAGGTGTGGCTTGGTTGTTCTTCTATCCTAACCCTATGTGGGAATTATGCTACTTATGCTAAAGTAAAGGTGTTACCTGTCAAACTGATCTGTGCAAAACTACTATGGAGCAATGAATTACTGTGGGCATGGTTACCAGAATTTAGCTTGCATTCTGTTGCTTCACTGTGACAAAAGCCATTTTATACTTGATTTCTTTGCTGTCATGTGCTTCTAGAGAACTTGCATGTGCTGCCTTCTCCATGCAATTGGTCCACCTGTAAATTATGGTCCTATGATTATCCTTCATATATATATATATATGGCTTTCTTGGGTCTGTAGTCATTACTGATAAACAAATGGTCATCACAGAAAAGGCAGTAATGACTGCTCTCTTAAACTTCTGGTTCATTAAACCAAAATGCAGAAAAGCTTTGCGGTGCAAAAAACAGGCGAGAAAGTATCAAAAAGAGCATACAAGGTAATATAGGAGTTACCGTATCAGTCAGCTCCATAATCCAAGGAAGCATCATCATTTAGGCCTGGATTCTCATATGGAAACAAATGGGAATTAACACAAGAGGTTTGGGGCTTTGGGTTTAAAAAACCTTCTTTATTATGGCTATTCGGATGTTAGCATTTGGCAACCAAGTCTCTGTGAGCTCACTCAACAAGCACAGAGGGTAGGACAAATTGTTTGAGGTATATTGTGTTGTCCCTTGAAAGAGTCTCTCCTTCTCCATGGACTTCAGCTGTTAAGTTTGAGTGGTTATGGATAACACCCGTGGCTAAAAATGGTTGCTGGAGAATCTTCCATAGCTCAAAACTTGTCTTTGTTGGTAGATTATATTATGTTTTTACTAGGCTCTAGTCGAAGGGAATAGCAAGCCTTTCTGAGTTAGGTAGTCCAGGTAACCTACACAAATACTACCTTCATCATCCCACAAATAGGCAGGAATCATCCTAAACAAGCAGGTGCTAGGGGCTGGCATTCTGGCAAAATACATCTAGCAAGTATTCATATTTGTAAAATACATATATGAAAATTTTCAAATCACACTTTCTAAAGAGGAAGGGGTTATATGCAATCCAAACTACAGTGAATGTCTAGAAGAAATATAGTCAACACTGAACATTAGCCCTTCTATTTAATATCAGTGAAATCAAATTATTTTGGGGGTCAACAGTTTCACAAAATCACAGAATGGTCGAGGTTGGAAGGGACCTTTAAGATTTATCTGGTCCAACCCTCCTGCTCAACCAGTGCCACCTAGAGCCAGTTGCCCAGGACTGTGTCCAGACGGCTTCTGAATATCTCCAAGGATGGAGCCTTCACAACCTCCGTGGGCAACCTGTGCCAGTGCTCACTCACCCTCACAGTAAAAAAAGCATTTCATGATCTTCAAAGGAAACCACCTGTGTTTCAGTTTGTGCCCATTGCCTCCTGTCCTGTCACTGGGTAGTACTTAGCCTGGCTCTGCTCTCTTCCTACCCTCCCTTCAGGATCCCTGGAGCCTTCTCTTCTCCAGACTGAGCACTCTCAGCTCTCTCAGCTTTTTCTCATGTAAGGGATGTTCCATGCGCTTCATCATCTTTCAATGTCCCTTCATTGGACTTTGTCCGCTACATCCATGTCTATTTTGTACTTAAGAGCACGGAACTGGACCCAGCTCTCCAGGTGTCACCTCACCAGTGCTGAGTAGAGGGGAATGGTCACCTCCCTCAATCCACTGGCAACACTGTCATATTCAGCCGAGGATACCATTGGCCGCCTTTGCCACAGGGGCACGTTGCTGGCTCACATTCAACTTGGTGTCCACCAGGACCCTCAGGTCCTTTTCTGCCAAGCTGCTTTCCAGCTGGGTGGCCCCCAGCATGTGGTGGTCCTCGGACACGTGTTCCTTGCTCCAGACTTTCCTCTTGGTCTCTGGGTCCTTGGATTTCAGAATGTCAATCTTACTAGAAAAGACTGAGGTGACAAAGGCAATCAGTACCTCAGTCTTTTCTATGTCCTGTGTCACCAGGGCCCTTGTCCCATTCAGCAGCAAGCCAACATTTTCCCTCGTCTTCCTTTTGCTACTTAAATACTTGTAGAAGTCCTTCTTGTTGCCCTTGGCATTCCTTGCCAGATTCAACTCTGCCAGATTCAGTTCAGCTTAGTGGATGTTGTGCAAGTCAAGACTGAGAGCAAGGAAATGTTTTGACGTCATACCTTCTGTGTCTTTAGACATAAGCTGTTTGTACAGATGGCTGTCATCTTCTGTGTTTGTCCAGCACCAACATGTTGTGATTAATGCAAAAATACAGAGGGTAAAAATAAGATGATATACATAATTTGCAGATAGATCTATTGCTATAGCACCTTGAAGTACATTTTGGAGAGAACATGTCAGAGTAGTTTCCTACACAAATAGTGCTAGCTTCAGTATTAGTATAGGCAGTTGCTGGTGCAATGAATATCTCCACAAGTACTGTTTGACATTACCTGTCATTGCTTTGAGTGAGTTGCTTTTTCTTTTTTATAAAAGTTTTGCCTTGGTAGTATTTGATCTGTATTTATTAAATATCTGTTAAACTATATCTATTAAACTGCCCTCCACTTGTATTAGAATGTATTTTGTCCTAACTTTCCAGAGTTAAGGTGTGTTGGTGTTATTCCACACTCTGATCATGGTGACACAGGGTAAGAGATGCTGTGCAGTTTTGCCTTTTTTCAGTGTTTGCTTCCTTCCTGATGCTAGCAACTGGCGTAATATAGGACAACTGGGTGTCTTTGGCTGTTGAATTCTTCTGTTTTTCAAGCAGGCTGAGTATGAACACTTTTGGAGGAAGGGGCAGAGGGTGATAGCTTCAGTTACGTCAGTTTTATTATGGAGGGGCAGAAAAGACAAGGGAAAGGAAAGGAAGCAAGGTACCTGTCAGCACTTTGACTGCTGAGTGGTTTTACAAAGTGGTTTTGAACAGCATCTTTGTCTGGAGCAAGCAAATGCATGGGTATGGATTTGGCTTTTTGCATAGGTGCTTCAAATTGTTTTGTTTGCTATTCTGAAAACAAGCAATTTAAGATAATATTTCTCTGATATGGATTGGAAAAAGTTGTTCTGGAAAACAATGTGTAGGATGCAACATAAACCTATGAATTTTGTCTGCTGGTTTCAGTATGTTTGTCTTGTTTTTTGCAGTTCTTCATAATTCTATGAAGTTCCTTTTTTTGTTTGTTTGTTTTAAATTGAATATGGAAAAGATCCCCTTGTTGGGAAACTGAGAATTCTATTTATCTGTATAGTATTCTTGCAGATATTAGAAATACCAGTCTTGCAATTTTTGCTCTTCCTCTTCAATAAAGAATGTTTTATTCAATAGCTAATTTGACCTTGGGAAACCTGGAAAGCTTATTTTCTGTGGTAGAAAGGACTGAGGGTTTGTTTTTCAATCTTGTTACTTAACAATCCCATACAATGTTTAAATTTTACTTCAGATGAAATATCTATTATAGTATATATAGTATAATAGTGTGTATATATATAGTATAATAGTATATTCACTCACCTATTTAATATTGCTTTTCTCAGCCAGAGGAATTTTGAATTGAGTGTATTAATATACATAGATCTAGAAGAAAACCAAACACTTATCTTTCCATTGGTTTTAAGTACATGGAGTGTTGGTCAATTATTTTTTCATCAAAAATCTCAGTAAAAATAAAAACATAATCATTTTTAACACTTCTCCAAAATTATTTTGTTGGTTTGCTATGTTTTGAAATAATGAAAATAGAAACATTTTGGCTAAGATCAGCATATTTTGATTTAGAAATGCCACTGCAGTCTCTCACAGCAGAATTCCTTTCCAACACTTCTTAGAATCATAGAATAGTTTATGTTGGAACATCAAGTCAAACCTTTAACCTATTACTGCCAAGTCCACCACTAAACCATGTCCCTAAGCACCACATCTACCTGTCTTTTAAATACTTCCAGGGATGGTGACTCAGCCACTGCCCTGGGCAGCCTCTTCCAATGCTTGACAGCCCTTTCCATGAAAATTTTTTTCCTAATATCCAGTGTAAACCTCCCCTGATGCAACTTGAGGCTGTTTCCTCTTGTTCTGTTGCCTGTTACTTGGGAGAAGAGACTGACACCCACCTCACTACAACCTCCTTTCAGTTAGTTGTAGAGACCAGTAAGGTCTTCCCTCAGCCTCCTCTTCCCCAGGCTAAGCAGCCCCAGTTCCCTCGGCTGTTTCTCATAAGACTTGCGCTCTAGACCCTTCACTGGCTTTATTACCCTTCTCTGGACACGCTCCAGCACCTCAATGCCTTTCTTGTAGTGAGGGGCCCAAAACTGAACACAGTATTCAAGGTGGGGTCTCACCAGTGCTGAGTACAGCGGGACAATCACTTCCCTAGTCCTGCTGGCCACACTATTTCTGATACAAGCCAGGATGCTATTGGTCTTCTCAGCCACCTGGGCACACTGCTGGCTGATATTCAGCCATCTGTCAACCAAAACCCCCAGGTTCTTTTCTGCTGGGCAGCTTTCCAGCCACTCTTCCCCAAGCCTGTAGCGCTGCATGGGGTTGTTGTGACTCAAGTGCAGGACCCGGCACTTGGCCTTGTTGAATTTCATACCATTGGCCTCCGCCCATCGATCCGGCCCATTGATCCAGCCTGTCCAGATCCCTCTGTAGAGTCTTCCTACCCTCAAGCAGATCAACACTCCTGCCCAACTTGGTGTCACCTGTAGACTTACTGAGGTGCACTTGATCCTCTCATCCAGATCATTTATAAAGATACTAAACAGAACTGTCCCCAGTACTGAGCCCTGGGGAACACCACTTGTGACTGGCCACCAACTGGATTTGACTCCATTCACCACCGCTCTCTGGGCCCAGCCAGTTTTTCACCTAGCGAAGCATACACTTCTGCAGTGCATGAGCAGCCAGTTTTTCAGGGAGAATGTTGTGGGAAATGGTTTCAAAGGCTTTACTGAAGTCTAGGTAGAGAACATCCACGGCCTTTCCCTTATCTACTTAAGAGAGTCAGCTGGACACAGAAAGAGATCAGGTTAGTCATGTAGGATGCGCCTTTTATAAATCCATGCTGATTGGGCCTTATATGACTTCAAGGAATAATGGTTATGATTACTAAGTGTGTTCAAACATATCAGTAATTTGGCACTAATTTGGCTGGCAATACATATGGTTTGAGACAGAGCATTTTTTTTAATTTTTTTTTTTTAAATAAATATTCCCACATGGTAGGGAATTCCCAAGGGTCACTGAAAGTCAAAAGGGACTGACCTCTGCTCTAGGTTTAGAAAAGTAGAGTAGTGTCATGCCAGACTTGTACTGCTGCAGTTTCTAGTAGCTACCCACGTTCAGAAGTGCTTCTGCCCTAGTGTAAAGTATTTCCTTAAAGTTTTCATCAATCATAAAAATAATTAAGTATTTAATATTGATTTTTAGCTTGTCTCTTACTGCTGCTTTCCCAGTTTTAGCCTTTAAACATCATAATTTACAATGCTATCAGGGTTTTTGTTTATCATGGTTAAAAGTCATGCCTTTGCATGCACTGTTATTATTAATTTTAAATCTCAATCATTTAAGAACTTTCACTCTTAAACAAATGTTTTGGTTTATTGATGATCTTGTGTTTACAGACTATGTAAGGATGTTTTTTCTTCAACAACTTTGGTCAGTCAAGAGCAGGATGGGTTTTTGTAAGACTGTAAATAGTCACAGATGATAAACTACTATTGCTGCAAAGCCAGAGCAGCTGTAACTCTTCTGTGTGTGGTGCTTCATCCAGATGTTTTCTAGGCATGAGCCTAGAAACATTTGGCATAAGCAACTTAAGAGAAGTAAGCACAGATAAGTGGAAGGATGTGAAGTTTTTTTTTTCTGGTGTTCCTAAGTAACATAGGGATCTCCAGGATTGCTGAGTCTGGTCTCTAGTTTCCCCTGCATCAGATAATTGTGTCATACAGGCCCTTTCAAAGATTTATTATTATTCTTCTGTATTATGTGTTTTCCTGCAGCATGTATGCTGTTTGTGGAGATCAAATATTTTACTAACTCCCCTCATGTTTAAATTGTGTAGCTCACTTAAAGCACCTACAGTTCTTGCTTCCATGTAAGGAAACAGTTTTAGTGTTGGGTCTTTATTTCCTTTTTTTTCCTTTTTTTTTTTTTTTTGTCCTCTGGGATTGAGTAGTGGAGCTAGCTCATTTAAAACCAATAAAATTCTCTGAAGGGTTACCCTTTGGGACCCTCAGTAGGCATGTTTTCTGGGTGGTTCCTCACCAGAGAGTGTGAACTGAGATAAATCTTGGGAGTGTAGACTTCCCCATGTTGAGTGGACCTTAAATAAGAATTTGGGGGTGAGAGGAAGTGTGTATGTCAAGGTTCCCTGTGCGTGACTCTGAGATGGTGGAAGAATCTGTGAGCTGAGCAGCTCTGCTGGTAAGGATACTAGAGAGAAGTTAGCCTTAACTCCTTTGGTTTTCAATCTCAGGAGACGTGTTACTGAGGAAAAAAAGAAGTAACAGGGTATTAGCTGACTTGGCAGAATTGAGATCCCAAAGTTTTCACCCAAGTGTTTGATTTGCTGTGCTGGAAATTCTCCTGGGCCCTGTCAGCAGCAAAGGCTGCCTCACAGCATTACTGAAGCATTCAAATGGAAGTAATTGTGTTTTCATGATTTCTAAATTAGTTCAGCAAAATTATCTGTAACTTTCACAAGGGAAATGCTTTTTATTACGTCAACAAAATTTTTATATGTTAGGTAAAAATTTGTTTAGCTGTCCCTTTCTTTCAGCTAGCTTCCATTAAGTATTTCTTTTGTAATATACTATTTTCATATTTATATTAATTTTTCTCAGTAATTAAAAACTTTGCTTTAGTATTTTTAAATGCCTTTAACACTACAAAAACATTGGATATAATTAGGAGCTTGTCAGTGAATAGGATTCGTTAGTGTTTTATCTTACATATATTGCTGTGCATGGCTTTTCATATGCAGAAAGTTGTTTTACTACAAAACAAACTTGCTCCTATGTGCTGTTTAACCTTAATCAATTCTGGTATAAGTACTAGGTTCAAGTATATCTGGAGTCACCCTACTGTGTTTTTACAAAAATTTAAATGAATCAATGAAGGAGATGTGTATGAAGTAGAAAAAAAAAATAATTTAAAATGTTTTGGTTTTATATTCTTATGAAAGACTTTAAGGCTTTCTGTCGGGTGAGGTTTTTGTAATTCATATCTGCTGAGATTAATTAATATAACTCCACTGCTTCTTTTGGTTCTAAGTAATTTATTCTTCATTTGTTTTATTCACAAGTTAAATAGAAATGATGTGGGAGATGCCAAAAATAGATCAAAATGCACACCATCAGGATTATGCATACTAGAACAGTGAGCAAAGAGCACAGTTTCCAGTAATTCTGGACTCTAACTGAAATTTTTTGTTTGTTTTGTTTTTTGTGGTGTTTTTTTTTTTTTGTACTGCTGTTTATCCCAGACATGATACCCTCTGTTGCTTACAGTGTTCTATTACAACTTTCCACCAAGCATTGGAATTGATCTATTTACAAGTTTGATTTCAGTTAAACTAGTAGAAGCCCACCTATAGCTGAACAAGTGTGTTGCAAGTTGAATGCTCTATGAAAACTACAAGATCTAACTATTTTTTTTCTTTCTTTCTATTTCCATATCAATTTTTTTTCCAGCACTCTCTAATGACATGTATTAGAGCCTAGCAGGAAAAAATAGTCAATGAAACACTACATTTCTGTTCTATCTAAATTTTTTAATACTAACTTTTGTCTAATTGATGTATGGATGCTTGCTTCATATGTATGATGGTCTGACAGGACTGCTGTCAAAACTGTGAGAGATTCTTGCTGCCTTCAGTACCATGAGTAGCCAGAACTAGTCAAGTGGAGGAGGAACATGGAAGGTCTCAAACCATACTGAAAATACACTGCTTGGTGACGGTGGCATATAATTTACAAGAAATAAGCTTTTATAAAACCTAGAGAGAATTATGTTCCAAGGATAGGCTTTGGGCTACAGAGTTGTTCTCCCTCTTTCCTCACTGGATTTTGTACTTAATTGACTAGGTATGCTTTGGGAATGCTTGTTTTAATCAGTTCCTCAAATAATAATGAGGATACCTAAATTTTTGGATCCTGACAAGAGTTAAAAAATTGATGAGGCCAGTTCTTAAGATGTATATTACTGCAAGTGCAGGCTTAGTCTTCATGATGATTACAGGATGCAATGATAGGGCTGTATAGGACTGTGAAGGTTTGAGTATTTCTTAAGCATTAAACTTCAGCAGCTAAGTGCCTTTAGGGGGTCTCTGCTGAAATAATTTACTACTTTTTCCATAGCATTCAAATATTATTGATATTTGAATTCAAATTTTATTGAAATTCAAATATTATTGAGTATTTAAATTGCTTACAAACATTTATTTCTGGAATAATATTAGGTGAAAAGTGATTGTCATCATCTGCTTTTTTGAGCTGGGATGTGAAAATGAAGTACGTTCTATTTTGCAGTGCCTGTAATAAAACAATTAGATTTTTTTTGCCCCTCTTTTGCTGTATGTTTCATGTCATGCTTAATTTTCAACCTTGGAGCCATTTAGAGGGGTCAGCAAGCATATAGATAAGGGTGATCTGATTGATACAGGCTAGTTAATTTCCAAACGGCCTTTGACTATGCCCCTCTAGAAAAGCTTGTAGTGAAGCTAAGCTGCCATTCTATGAGAAGAAAGATACTTCCATAGATACATAATTGTTTAAGAGGAAGAAGAGAAGGTAGCAATTAATTGTTAGTATGCCCAGAAGTAGTCGCCAAGGCATCCTATAGAGGTTTGTGCTGTTCAACATCTTCATAAGGGACCAGAGTGGGGGCCAGAGAACTGTGCGAAGACAAAAGTTTGTAGGTGAAAGCTGCTTTGGAATAACAATAACAATATGTGATTGTGAGGACCTGTAGAGGGACCATTACAATATCACCAACTGTGAGTGACTGGGCAATAAAATGGCAGGCACATTTTAGTGTAGATAGAGAGATATAAAATAGTGCACACTGCGTAAAATCCTAATTTCACACACAGAATGATGAACTCAGATCTTGCCATTGGTACTCTGCAATGAGATCGTGGCATTCATAACATGGCAGTTTATAGCTCACTGATGGTCAAAAAAGGCAAATGAAGTGTTAAGAATGGTGAAGGAAGTTCAATATAAATTAGATAATGATATTATGCTGTTGTATAAATTATGACTCACCCACATCTTGATTACCGTGTGTCAGCTCTGCTCGTTATCTTCAAAGAATATAGCGCAGTTAGAAGGAGCTTTAGAGAAAGATGAGAAGGATAATCAAAGAAAAGGGAATGGTTTCTATACAAGTTTGACTGAATAATCTAGGATTCTTCAAATTTGAGACAAAATAACTTGGGGACATGTGATAGAGGTCTACAAAGTTGTGATTAATATACCAGGATGATTTGGATCAATTTGTCACCAATTTGGGTCATTAAAGAAAGCCAGGTATAAAACAGACAAATG